>CM021101.1:472998304-473129536 GCA_007115665.2 Sequoiadendron giganteum | reverse complement strand
TACCCTCTTAATCCCTCAACCCTCAATCCTGAACCCTTAAACCCTAATCCCTCGACACTTAAAACGTAATCCCTCAACTCCTATACCCTCTTAATCCCTCAACCCTTGAATCCTAATCCCTCAACCCTTAAACCCTAATCCCTCAACCCCTATACCCTCTTAATCCGTCAACCCTCAACCCTCAACCCTCAACCCTCAAACCCTAATACCTCAACCCTTATACCCCCTTAACCCTTGAACCCTAATCCCTCAACCCTTAACCCCTATACCCTCTTAATCCCTTAACCCTTAAACCCTAATCCCTCAACTCTTATACCCTCTTAATTCCTCAATGCTTAAACCCTAATCCCTCAACGCTTAAACCCTAATCTCTCAACCCCTACACGCTCTTAATCCCTCAACCCTAAACCCTCAATCCTTAAAGCCTAATCCCTCAACCCCTATACCCTTTTAATCCTTCAACCCTTAAACCCTAATCCCTCAACCCTTAAACCCTAATCCCTCAACTCCTATACCCTCTTAATCCCTCAACCCTTGAACTCTAATCCATCAACCCTTAAACCCTAATCCCTCAACCCTTATACCCTCTTAATCCCTCAACCCTCAACCCTCAAACCTTAAACCCTAATACCTCAGCTATACCCCTTAACCTTAAGCCTAATCCCTCAGCCTAAACCCTATACGTCTTAATCCCTTAACCCTTAGACCCTGTCCACTCAACCCTTAAACCCTAATCCCTCAACCCCTATACCCTTTTAATCCCACAACCCTTAAACCCTAATCCCTCTTAATCCCTCAACCCTAAACCCTCAACCTTTAAACCCTAATCCCTCAATCCCTATACCCTCTTAATCCCTCAACCCTTAAACCCTAATCCCTCAACCCTTAAACCCTAATCCCTCAACCCCTATACCCTCTTAATCCCTCAGCCCTAATCCCTCAACCCGTAATCCCTCTTAATCCCTCAACCCTCAATCCTCAACCCTTAAACCCTAATACCTCAATCCCTATACCCTCTTAATCCCTCAACCCTCAACCGTCAACCCTTAAACCCTAATCCCTCCCTAATCCCTCAACTCCTATAACCTCTAGTCTATAACCTATTAATCCCTTATCCCTAAATGCTAAACCCTTAAACCCTAACCCATAAACCCTCTACCCTCTACCGCCAATCCTATACCCTCTATCCTCAACCCTAGTCCCCCAACCCTCAAACCCACTTAGTAAACTCTCTACCCTAATCCCTCAACCCTCTTGACCCTTAAACCCTCAACTCTTAAACCCTTAAACACTCAACCCTAAACCCTCGACCCTCAACCCTAACCCCTTAAACCCTAAACTATTAAACCCTTTAACCTCTACCCTCTACCCTCTACCATCAACCCAATACTCTCTACCCTAAACCCTAATCCCTTAACCCTTAATCTTTCAACCCCTATAACCTCTACCCTATATATTGGACCCTCAACCCTAATCCCTTGACCCTATGTACCTTGAACCCTCAATCTTCAACCCTCTACCCTTAAACCCTCTACCCTTTACCCTATACATTAAACACTCAACCCTCAATTCTCAACCCTCAACCCTTAATCGTTAAACCCTCAATCCTTAAACCCTAAACCTTCTACCCCTTACATTGGACCCTGAACCTAATCCTTCAACCATATACCCTCAAAACTATACCCTAAACCCTCTACCCTCAACCAAGTAAACCCTTAACCCTAAACCCTTAACCCCAAATCCTTCAACCCTAAATGCTTAAACCTCAAACCTTCTACCCTATACCCTCAACCAAATACCCTCTACCATCAAACCTATTCCATCAACCCTCAAACCTTAAACCCTAATACCCTAGAAACCATCAACCCTATAGGTCTTCCATCCTAATCCCTCAACCCTATACCCTCAACCCCTATCACTTTCTCTCTATCTATACATCTCACCTCTCCCTCCTTCCCTCCCTCCCACCCTCTCTAATTGTCTCAATGTACCGTCTCCCCCTTTCTGCGTACCTCTTGTTCAATCAATACCTACCACCCTCTCTCACTCCCTCTCTCTCACACTCCCTCTCACTACCTATCTCTCAAGTCTCTCCCTCTCACCCCCCTCACACTCTCAAGTCTCTCCCTCTCACACTCTCAAGTCTCTCCCTTTCCCACCCTACCTACATAACCCTCTCTTTCTCTTTCTCTCTCTCTCTCTCTCTCTTTCCCTCTCCCTCAATTCTCTCTCTCCCACCCACCTCTCTCTCTCTTCCTCTCCATCAATTCTCTCTCTCCCTCCCTCTATCCCTCCCATCCTACCTATCTAAGTCCCCCTCAATCCAACCCCTTCTCTCCCACTCCTTCTCTCTTAAACTCACTTCGACCCCTCTCCATCTCTCTAGACTCTCTCTAAATTCTCCCTTCATCTAAAGACATACATAAATGCATACATACAAGCATAATACATTTGCACATATAATCTTACATCCATACAAGCATACATACATACATGTACATAAAAATATATCAGCATACATTAATATATTAGTATTTTACATAAAGTAAGACATAAGGCGAGCACATTATAATGCGCTCGCGTTATGTGCTAGTAGACATGTTCCCCATAGAAGCGAGAACCATGACAAAAGTGAGATATAATGCAAGCGCGTTATAACACGCTCTCGTTATAGCATGCTCGCGTTTTATCTTACTTTGAGAATTACCAAACTTTAAGCTTGGTATTGCCTTGGAATTCCAACCCAAAGGTTTGAAGGGCATTCCCAATGACCAGAGACGTGTTTTTAAAAAATCCACCATATTTCTCATAATCAAGTTTGTGCTCACTGTCAGGATTGCACATGGTTCAATATCGAAAAAATCGAGCACATGGGTAATGTTGGGTTATCTCTTAACTATCCAACGATATAATTTTTTTCACTTTCTGAAAATGTTAAGTCTTTCATCCATAATTTATTTTAATATATGTCTTTTTTTTGCCAAAAAGCAGCGTTTGGTATTTTTTTCGTTATAAATTAACTGTTCATCAATTTTTCAAATAAATTATTTTTTTAGAAACTAGACTCCATTTTACAAATTTAAAAAATTAAAAGAAAAATAAATCAATTAGTTTCCAAAATTTGTAGGGGTAGCATGGCCAAAATTCTATTTTCAGGATATGTCCACTTCACAAATTAGTAAAAAGTCAAATATTCATTAAAAAATTATCAGAAAAATCGTGCATCAACTACATACTATTAGCTAACTTCTAACCATTGCAATTTTAAAAATACTAAAAAAAAGTTCATCATACGAGGGTCGTATAAGAGTTGCTATGCTATGTTTTTCTAACAAAAACAACACCAATTTGTGTACGTCCCTTGTTTGAACCCCTTAATCTCAATCATTTTCAAAATAAATTAGTAGTTTAGAAAGTAGACTCGGAGCACTTGAATCCTTCTTTTCATTCCATCTCAAAATTTTGAGTCTAAGTATCATCAATTTCACATCCAAGGTCAATATTTCCTGATTTCAGAAAAACGCTGTCCACTTAAGTCCCCTTTTTGGGAACCATCTTGGTGCACTTACCCATATACACATGTATCGTATATATGTGTATCCATAAGTATAAACATATCGATACAGGCATAAGTGGCTAATGGACTTTCCATATGGATGTGTCAATATGGTATACATACGTATATGAGTACATAGAGGATTATACTACAATATACATATGTATATTAGCATACGTCCAATAATGTGGAAATATTAGCATTATAATATTGTACTATAATATTTACCTTGGAAATTATATATACACATATACATAGATATATTGAAAGTTTCTTGACTAGCTCAGAATATACATACTCGACAAATAAATATGTATATGTATATATATTTATATTTGTTAAATATATATATATCTATATGTATGTATTTATATATTAAATACTACACATAATATTATTATAGCTATATTAAAATGTATATGTATATTAAATACTCGGGTATTTAAATATTTATATGTTCAATATATTTAAAAGAACTATAATAATGTTTACATAATTAAATATATAATATGAAATGTACTGGAAATTGGTAGATCTCATAAAGTAAAGGAGTTTATGTTTAAAATATAAAGTCAATTGAATAAATCGATTTATGGCATAATGAAAAATAACTATGGAAAACAATTCATATTGTTTGAAATATTAACCACTTTTAAATGCAATGCATTTTTTAATGCCCTGCCACAAGACCCTAAAGGAAGTTTCAACACAATGCAAAAGAATACAATTTATTTTCTTCAAAGTGCATTATTATCAAAGATGATGCACAGTAATTCACAACAATATCTAAGGTAACATGACAAGATTACATCTATAACAAAAACATACACACTACTAGCATATAAACCATTTATTAAAATATTAACCATACATTTAATTGCACATACTCACAAAGAATTAAAGATTTTAACACTAGAATAACATATAATAAGTTTCAAATTACATTAACTTAAAAGTAGATTACAATACTCATTCCTGAAATGAGGTAGATCAAAAATAACTATTAGAGTTACAAGATTCCTCCTCAAAAAAAATTGAGAGGAATAATAATTACATGAGCTAAACTGAATTAAATAGAAAGCTTAAAATAAATACTAAAACCATTGTGATCTCTCCATTGAAAAACCTTGCAACACAATCTACAAATCAAAGGGGACCCAATGACGTAGGGTGCACGTTCCTCCCAACCAAGTGGTACCCGAAGGCCCACCCCCTGTGCTAAGAGAGAATAACCAGGATACAAGGACAATCCCTAAAACCTCTAGACATAGGCTGAATCAACACTAAACAAAAGCACAACAAGAACAACACTAACTCAAGGATACTATGCTACCTTATTTAAACGATCAAATAGACTAGTGAACCATATATTGTTGACTAGGAGATGTGCCACCACAAAGGTGCGTGAGTTACTTGTTAGATCTTTCCAGATCCCGGTCCCCATCTAGTACCACACTCCTACTATCAACACACGAAACATACCCACTCCAAACTAGGGAGGAACAAAAAATCCCCGTTCATGGAAACCGGGTAACACACTAAAGACAACAACCACATTGCCAAGGAAATTTACAAATGACAACATCAAAAAATACAACCCCAAATCATTTACATGCCTAGAGAAAGACTTATAGAACCTCATCCAATACCTCAATTCAATTTACACCAAAATGTCACAAAGATATCTCAAGCACATCATAAAGACACAATATTATAATAACCATCATATTTTTCAGGGTATGTGCAAGATCATGATGGGCGAAAAAGTGGCGATATGTAAGCCATATGATGGCCCATGTGGCTGATGACATTCTATTTATCCAAAATTGATGAAACAAAAAATATTTTTAGAGGAGATTCTCATCTTTCCACCAATATAAATTATGCTTTACTTTGAATTTAATAAATAATTATTATTCATTTTCTATTACAATTATGAATAAAGTCCTAATTGATAGGCTGATTGAAAAACATCTATAACTTTCAAATGGAATCACATTTTTTGAATACAAAACATGTTTCACATTCTATGCTTTACATACTATAGGATTAAAAAAATAAAATTTAATTTCATGAATTTTTGACCAAGTTAAGGTGGTTAAATAGATGAACTTTTATATTTTTTAAAAGTTGTAATAAAAAAATCATAATTAATTATTTACATGGAAAAAAATTATAAAAAAATATGCATCACATTGAGACATGAGTCCTCTACTTATATATAAAATCTTATAAAAAATTATTATCATTTTATTGTGGTTAGGGTGGTCAGACAAACACCTACTTCTTATTTTTACCCTGAAATTTAAATACTACTCCATTGAAATTTGAAATTTTCACCAAATAATTTTTTTTTTTTTTAAATAAAGGTCTAGTATTTTAGAAACTAAATTCAATTTTCTACAGATTCTATTTTTACATTTTTTTGAAATAATATAGATAACTTATTCAAATTTTTACGTCAAGTTGTCTAACTCTGATTTTTTGTCTTTTTATTGCCACTTAAGGGCTTGTTTTTTCCATGATGATCCCGCACATACCCTTCATTCAATACCAATTTTCTTACAAGCAATAAAATATATAAATACAATTGCATTCCCTAATTATCCCAATTTAACTAAATAACTATAAGAAACATCATTCTATTTATTATTCTGATTCCCTCAATTTTCAATAATAAAATATCTGTTTCCTCAAACATATTACATCATTTAAATGAATTATAATTTTCTCTCTTTCAAAACACATATTTTTAAATTCACCTAATACATGCATTTATATGAAACTAATCCAATGACCATTTAAGCGAAAAAAATAACTTATTTAAAAAAAAATACATCATTTTAAAATTAACTCAACTTGTACATGAACATGCTCTTCTTAAAGAGAAGTAAATAATCTAATTATCTAATTTACAATTCCATGATTATATTTTTTTTTATAAAACATATTAAACCTTTATTTGATATTCAAATACCATAATTATATATTTACACAATATGTATATATATATAATATATACATTATATATATAAATATATATACAACATATATACCATATACATATATAGTTGTAATATATATATAATATATATATATATTAAAACCCAAATGTTATTAAATAAATTTGAAATATAAAAAAAAAAAATTCAATTTTTTGTTTAAAACGGCCGACTCATAGTGCGTACAGTCGAAGCCTTCACAAGTGGGAGCATTTGACTATACTATGTATAGACTAGTCACCCTCAAGAAAGTGCAAAGGGGGCAACGCTCCCTATGGGGCAACGTTTCCCCCTATAAGGTGGGCACACTACCTCATAGGCAGCTCTCCACCCTATGCGTAATGTGGGAGGTGGGGAATACAACTGCCCCCACCAACCACCATTTTAAAAAAAAATAAATTTATATATTGTTTTTCATTCTAACTAGATTTGATTTTGTTTCCCATTAAACTATTACGCCGTATGAACGATGATTTGTTTTTAATTAAAATAAAATCCACAAAAATAACATTTATATATATATATATATATATAAATTCAACTTAATAGTTAAATTGGAGAAGCTTTCCCAAAACATTCACCTATAGGTGAAATTATTAAATTTCTAGAGAGCACCCCAAATTTTACAGAGGATTTTAAAATAACATTTCAATTAACTTTCTCAAATTCATACACAAAGAAAAGAAAAAGGTAACTACTGGAAGATCTAGATTTATTTCCAGAAGCTTTCAATCAACATATCCTCTAGGTTTTTCTACTACAAAATATACAAAGGATTTAAAGAAAACTACATTTTTCTACAAAGGTTTAAATTTTCTGAAAATAAATCTAATTGTTGTTTTTCCTATAAGTTTGATTTACAGTTGGATCTATCAAATTTCTCAAATGAATTAAATCCTAATAAGAGGTTTAATATTTTTCTTAAAAAAAAAATTCACAGCAACAACAGAAGCTTTAAATTTTTCTTTTATCTAAAATCAAATCCTTTTCCTAAATGGATCTAAAAAAACAATTCATTGAACCATACAATTCCTAATAAAGATTATACATAGTAAAAAAACACAAGAAGAGAACTTGAATCAAGAAGCTTCAGAAAAATGAATATTTGATGTCGGGGCTCCTCCAAAGCTTCAACAACTTCCTCCCAGCAACCACAGTAATTCCAACATCAAAATAGTATCCAAAATTCACAGTAAACACAACAAGAACAATTCCTCTACAATTCCTACAGCCAAAAACTCTACAATCCTCTGTTTATTTTCCAAATTTTCATTCTTTCCCCAAAAATATCCTCATACTCCTATGAAGAAGCTTTCCTCTTCTTTCCAAAATCCCAAAAAAATTCTCTGTGCATAAACTTTCAACAACCTCTTAATTAATTTTAACTCTAACATGCTGGAAAAATTAAAATATCTTCTAACAACCAAATCTAATTTCCATTTAATTTAATAATTCCAAATTGAAATTAGTTACCACCAAATAAAATTTAGTTCCAAAATGAAATGAAATTCTCTTTTTCTTTTAATTTTCTCAACATCTAATTTAATTAATTAATTTTAATTATTTAATAAATCAACTCAACCCATTGGATTAAATTTAATTAATTAAATAAATTTAATTTAATTAATTAATTTAAATACAAAATTCTATCCACAATATCAAATTTAAATAAATAAATAATTTAACATTAATTAATGCAATAATTCTAAATATTTATTTCTATGATCAAGAACCCTTCGGAATTAAATGATATTAAAACAACTTGAAAAACAATGACTCATCAAACAAGACTGACGACACACTATGGCTAGGGTATAGACCTGACATAGGTTATCTAGCTACTATCTTCCAATCATCATACCATTGGGTCGAAATGCTGAAACCTGTGAAGTCAGGTGGATTCGATGTCATGTACCTACAAACCTATATCCAAGGCATCAATATCACATGTATATAAAATCATTATAAAACACACCATGAAGAGGAAATCATAGAAATGCAGGGCACTCGTAAGAAAGTGATGCAATCTTGTCCCCTTCACCAATACAATATCACCAAACTGACACTTCAATCATTAATAAAATTCATGAGCAATAACCATGTCATAATAAACCAACATTATTCTTAATCAAAGCATGTCAAGTATAACATCAAGGAAAGTACATCTCATAACACACATAGTTCGTATTACTTTATAAGAAATGATTAAATAATAAAGAATCATAATCTAACATAAGAGCAAAATAGAGGGGTGTTACATTCTACCCCCTTAGGGTCAAGCTTACTCCTGGAAGCCTGCAAAAACCCCTAGTACAAAATTTCACAAAACATATATAATCCATGGTTCCAACACTGAACCACTACATACACCAACATAAAAATAATAATAACCAGAGTTATAATCATCAAAGCCAAATACATTATCAAACTAAAAATTCACATAGTCTCAAAACACATATCCTAACATATCAAGAATCAAAGTAGAGGAAACAACATTGAAGGCACTTCCTCGGCCTCCTGTACCACAAGATTTTCATGAGCTCCTGAATCAACTGCTTGTCCACTTCCAATAATATCCACATTTGTACCCTAATGCTCTATCTGATGATGATCAACCGCTGCACTCGTTCCACAAGTCCTTCCTACATCATTCCTTGTTGGATGTGTAATTGACGATCTCTGGCTGGTTCCACGTGTGTTCCTCTGAGAACACTGTCTTACTAAATTGCCATGTTGGCCGCAATTGTAACATCCTATACCTTTACCCATTGTAGCCTTTGCATGTTGTGTTAACCGCTCCAAATGGAAGCACTTACAACACCTCCAGTTTCGGTTCTTTCTAATTTGAGAACCACTACCACTAGGTTGAGGTTATGACACCTTAGGCTTAGGTATAGAGTGTTGTTGTTGCATACCAGACTCTTGTCTAGATCCTAATTCCTCAAGAAAATTACATATTCTAGGAACCAAATTCTCCACACAATTCTTCTTGTGGGGACTCAGAAAGGAAGAGCTCAGACAATCATTTCCACGATCACCTCTCCTAGACACCCTATACACACAACCCAAGAAAGGATTCACAACCAAAAGATAGAATTAACATATAAAAAATTAGAAATAAAGCACCATACCCATGATTGAACATGCTTAATACATATACATACCAACAAACAACATTGGAAATCATCACCAGGCTACACAATGGTCCATCAAGACACCAGAAAGCAACATACCATCCATGATAGAAGAGTCCATGAGCCAAGAGCATATAACCATCTCATATAGATCAAACATCAAATAAGTGGCTTGATGGTGTTAGGCCGCATCCAAGGTGAGACCATCCAAACAAGACCACAATGACTTATCTCTTGCTCTATAAGGGGATTAGCCTCCAAGAGATAGTCATCACACATAGGTGAGTAGTGGGTTCTAGCTACATATAGCCTCACATACCCCCATCCTCCATGTTTCCTACGTCTACTTCCTCATACACACTCACCAAGTCTGCCTCATACGTCCTTGGAGAGGAATCACAATACAACACATAGCCAACATTGAAAACAACAAATATAACTAGCTTAGCCACCAAGTTCAGAAGGAAAATAAAATTAAAGTTCCATTTCAACAATAAGACAATAAATGTGCATAATTCCAACACTAATCCAAATGTATAACAACTAGGGTTATAAGAAATGAAGATCACAAATCATGGCTAAACCTTCACAATCAAGTATAAACAAAGTGTCGGCCCTCACAATCAACTAAAAAATCATCATTAATCGAAAGAAAGTTCACAATATTTAAAATTGCACTATACAACACTATGTGACTAGATACTAGCCACCAATGAGGAAAGAGGAAACAATTTCCAACTATAATGATAATATCCCTCATGTGATACAAAATGGGTATGCTATCCACATGACCCAGAGTGTATCCACGACTAAAAAAACGTCGTCACTCTACCTAGTCATACGCCAGCCGGAGAAGGCACGTGCTGGTAATATGACATGTGGCAGTGTTTCTGTGGGTCCGTAGTAGTAGGAACGTGTAAACCACACTCCACATCATGATACCTCATGGAGCAAACACACACAGGAACTTGTTCTATCTAGAGGTATACGTGGCTAGGGTCTACTCATATGCTACTCGACCAACATGGTCAAGACAACCATGAGGATCCCTCTACAAGTGTTCGAGGCCCCATAACACTCATCGCACAAGTAGGCTAACAAATAAAATCTCATAATGTGCCTTCACGTGTCTCAGCACATGGCATTGTGTAACACAACATCATCACCATCACTATGTCAAAACATGAGTGGGGTGTGGCATCGTATCTCTTGCATCATGTCGGAACACATGCAGATAGGGTGCATATACATAATGCAATATGATAATGTCACTATGGGGATATCGAGCTTCACCTCTCATATGGACGAGGTTAACTCAATAATGCCAGATCAACATCTCTACAGTCATTTAGGCATAACTAACAAACCATGTTGTTGTACTCAAATTTGTGGGTATTAGGCTAACACATATGGATCAAGTATCCTTATCCATCATAAGGGAAAGTAGTGGGTATGTTTGCTTAGGATCGGTTGAGCTGAGACACTCTGCACTGCATTATGTGTACGCTACACACTCCACCCAAGGAACTTGTGAATACTACTATCCCTTCACGGATTGAGGATCTAGAGAACCAAAAGAAAAAGAGCTACTTCTGGTTAATCTTATATATATGTTTCAGCCACACCTAAGTTGGCCCTCAATCAGATTACAAACATGAAAACACACATAATGGTATGGTTAATCCCACACCAAAATGAAACTTTTCCCCATGGATGGGTACCAAGTATCACCATCACATGGACACACAAAGCAAGTACAGGTTTCCACACATTCAAACAAGATACAAGTACTGGTTTCTTACATTTACAAGGGGGTATAACTACATACAAAATCCCATAGGAATATCCAATTCCATAACCCATTGCATACGTATCATAACTTCCCATCCATAACCTTATATCAGGCTACCCACACACTACTTTATTTCGTAGAGTACATCATGCTAATGCAAAAGCCATGAGCATGTGATCACTTAACTCTCCACTAACAAATTGATAAGAAAAAACTAGTGGATGAAAATATACCCAAAGGATCCAGTGTATGAACTTGGGGCTCTGCTACCATGTGTAACGCCCCGCCATGAGACCCTAAAGGAAGTTGCAATACAATACGAAAGCGTACAAATTTTTTCTTAAAAGTGCATTATTATCAAAGATGATGCACAACACTTTGCAACAACCTCTAAGGTAATGTGAAAAACTTACATCTATAACCAAAACATACACACTAATTACACATAAATCATTTATTAAAATATTAACCATACATTTAATTGCACATGCTCACAAAGAATTAAATATTTTAACACCATAATAACATATAATAAGTTTCAGATTACATTAACTTAAAAGTAGATTACAATAATCATTCCGAGAATGAGGTAGATCAAAAATAACTATTAGAATTACAAGATTCCTCCTCAGAAAAAAATGAGGGGAATAATAATTACATGAGCTAAACTGAATAAAATAGAAAGCTTAAAATAAATATTGAAACCACTGCGAGCTCTCCACTAAAAAACCTCGCAATGCAATCTAAAAATCAAAGGGGTACCCATTAGCATAGGGCACACATTCCTCCCAACCAAGTGGTATCTGAAGGCCCTAGGAAACAGTAATTAGGATACAAAGACAATCCCTACAACCTCTAGACATAGGCTGACTCAACACTAAACAAAACCACCGCAAGAATAACACTAACTCAAGGATACTATGCTACCTGAGTTAAACGATCAAATAGACCAGTGAACCATATACTATTGACTGAAAGATGTGCCACCATAGAGGTGCATGAGTTACCCTTCAAATCTTTCCAGATCTCGGCCCCCATCTAGTACCACTGTAGTGACTCTTCGGTCATCACTTTTTTTTAATATGTTTATCTCCTCAGTAGCTGACTGGACAATGATATTATTTTGTGCAATGTTTTATGTCATGACTTACATGACCGGTTGTGAAACTCATATGATGGTACACTATATTATTTGATGCGATGATTACTTTCATAAGATGACGTAATGATGATTTCTATGATGTTTTTCTTTACACATTATGATGATATGATTAGATAGATATTACGTCAGTTGGTGAAGAAGATGACTTAGCAGTACTCCGTAGTGAGTGCCCTGCTACATTGTCATTCTTCTTCATGATGTGCTTTCATATATGAACATGTTGGATTAATCTTGTAGTGGTACGCAACTTGCAAGTACAGGCATCAAATCCACCTACTTGTTAGGTCTGAGTGTGCCATGACCCAATGGTAATCGATGGGAGATAGACTTGTCCTATGTCCTTAGCCTTTGTTCTGAAAAGAATGAGTATCCGTCGTCACCTTGGTTGTCTTGTCATCTATTCGTCACGTATTTTTTGTCATATGTCTTCAATAGATTTGCAATTATTACGTCATGTTAACTTAAACTATTATAATATTTTTATTAATATTGCTTTAATGGATTAAATAAGTTATTTTTAATTCATTATATGATTAAATTAAAATATTAGATTATATTGTTTTCTTAAACTACAATGAATTGAAATTGAGTTATTTATTCAAAGTTATTTTTTCGAAAATATAACATGAGTTCTGATCTTAAGTTGCATGTCATGTTTAACTGTTGCATCTATTGATTGAATTCATGTGTTGCATGTTGAAAACAAAAGTAGAGGTTGGAAATTGAAAATGTTAGAAAACAGAGGAGGTTTTTTGAATAAAAAATTTCTGAGCTCTAAAAGAAAAAAAATAAATTAAATTTTTTTTTTTGAATGTTGTTTTCTGGACATATTGGATTTGTGAAATAGATCAAAGAAATTGTGAATTTCGTTCAAGACTAGGTATTTGTTCATAGAGAAAAAAGTTTGCATCATCATATTTTGCTTAATTTTCTTCATTCATCCAGGATTTGTTTTTAGGTTCCTTTCTTGTGGTTTTAAATAATGTTCTTATAGAATCATGCTTGTTACTCTGTGTAAACCTTTCTTTCAAACCTACAGGCACAAATCTTAAATAGAATCATTATTTAACGAAATTATAGGAGAAATCAGAAAGAAAATTTTAGTTATAATATGAAGGAATGGGTATGTGTAGGATCATGATGGGCCAAAACGTGGCGATATGTAAGTGGTATGATGGTCCATGTGGCTGACAACTTTTTGTTTATCAAAATTTGATGAAACGAAAAGGATTTTTAAAGGAGATTCTCAATTTTCTACCAATATAGATTATGCTTTACTTTGAATTTATTAAATAATTATTATTCATTTTTTATTTGAATTACGACTAAAGTCTTGATTGATAGGCTGATTGAAAAACATCTATATCTTTCAAATGGTATCACATTTTTTTAATCTAAAATATGCGTCACATTCTATGCTTTGTATACTATAGGATTAAAAAAAAAAATGAATTTCATGAACTTTTGACCAAGTTAAGGTGGTTAGACATACGAGTTTTTATATTTTTTTAAAGTCGTAAAAAATCATAATTAATTATTTATTTGGAATTTTTTTTTTAAAAAATATGCATCACATCGAGACATGAGTCTTCTACTTATATCGAAAATATTGTAAAAAAATATTATCATTTTATTGTGGTTAGGATGGTCAGATAGACATCTACTTATTTTTTACCTAAAATTTAAGTACTATTGCATTGAAATTTCAAATTTTTACCAAATAGATTTTTAGTTTTTTAAAATAAACCTAGTAGTTTATAAACTACATTCAATTTTCTACAAATTCTATTCTTACATATTTTTTAAATAATATACATAACTTATTCAAATTTTTATGTCAAATTGCCTAACTCTGATTTTCTAAATTTTATTGCTACTTAAGGATCTACTTTTTCCATGATGATCCTGCACATACCCGAATACGATGTGGGATTATCTGCTTTCTGTATGAATCTTGATCTGGATTCCTTTCATGTGAATTCCTCGCATATTTCTTTGGAAACCGTTGAGTCTAGGATAATACCATCTTCTCATTGTTTAAATTCCTCTTTTAGTTCCTTATTCCTGATCTCTTTTGGTCGCACGTAGATAACACATGTTTTCTTTGGTTACCTATTCCTGCCAGGATATTGACCGTACCTTTTTGGTTCTTTCTTGTTGTCATTTCTTGGGTCTGGTGAAGATCTACTTAGTTATTCTTTTATTTTTGTTCCTGTATATGTTTCGTTTCACTCGCAGTGCAAACCGATCTTGTTGTTTCTTTGGCTTCGGCGAAATCTTGTGAAACGTTTCCCTACTATCGCCTCTTCGGTATTCAATATCAGGGATTTATCTTTATTCTTTTCATTTTATCTTTCAACTATTTTCGAGACACCATGTATTTCACTCTTATTACGTTGAATCTCTATCAACTTCTTCTTTTTGGGGTGTAACCGCCTCTTACCTTCTAATGGCGTTGAGAGTGGTTCTAGTTCTTTAGTTCGGTGATTACATTAGTGTATGGTAGTTTGTAGTTGAGAGTTAATTAGATTTCTTTTATAATACTTTTGGTTACCATCCCTTCATAGTTTTATTTTTCTATCATACCGCTTATCTCTTCTTCATAAGCACACGCAGTTCCCTCGATCTATTTAATCTTTATTTCATTGAATCGGGTCCATCTTAGTTCTGTTGAAGCTAATCATCTTAGCCTCATGTGTGAGTGACAATATTCTTTTTGTTCAGTTTTCCTTTTCTTAACTTCTTTATGATACTCGATGTCACCACCGAATTGGATACCCGATCTTTTTATAACACTAGGTGACAGTTGGGAGGAACCTACGAGGTGATATGCCTATAGTATTTTTTCAAGCGTATGTTCACCTAGCTGAGATACAACCTTCTTATCTCAATTTGAATCCTATGTGTTTTTTCCTTCGATCAGACGACTATGCTGAAGATTTTTTTGATAGTTCTTCCTTTCCTTGTTTGCATGCATCCTTTTTGATCTTCTTTTCCTTCGCAACGGTTGTCTCGAACCTTGATGACCCTACAGTTGATGCATGACCTGTATTGTATTGCATGGTATTTTAATTTTGTGAAAACGAAGTCTTTGTTGTTGGTCAATATTTTTATGTCTATCCATTATTCTTCGAATCTAACCGAGTGTAATATGGTTGTTTCTTAATGTATATTATTATTGTTATTTAATCTAAGGTATTTCTGAGATTAATAGTTCTTTTACTATCTATTAGTTGTTATATAAGTAGGATTAGTCATAGACCTATGTTTATAGATTAGTTTATGATAAAACTGAAATGGGAAATATGGGGTTCATTTAGTTGTACTAATCATTCTTAAATTAGTGTTTATTCTATGAAATTTAGATTAAATAGATACAATAAATGGGGTAAGAGATTTTTTTTTAGTATTGTAAGTTATATTTGTTTATAATAATAATGTGACTTTTAAATACAAGTATGTGTCTTAAAATAGGATTAATGTGATATGTTATAGTTTAAACTATTATAATTTATTGAGATGTATTAATAGTTCTTGCTTAATAAAATGGTCTGCTAGATAATGTGTAAATATGACAAATGAGTTATATATTGTTTAAGTTTTGAGACTTTTGTTAACTTTTTAGTTCTTGGGTTTAATTGTATGTATTTTGATATAAAAGTTTATTATGGTTTAGTGATAGTTTATTTAAGGATATGAATGCGTAATACCCTTGTAGTTAGGGAGGAATTATGACTATCTGTTCGTTTTAATTTCTATGTATATAGGAATGTGTTATTGGTGAACATGAAGAAGGATTGCAAATTTTATTTCAATGGTGTTCTTGATTAGTGATATTAATGGTTTGTTGAGGTTTAAAAATTTTGTTACCCAAAGGTCTCTGAATTCTTGTTTATATGAATGAGTTATGTTTTAATTATCTTTGGTGAACTTATTCTAGTTTTGAAGTGAAACGTGAACCGCACACATTATACCTTTATGGTTATTCAATGGATCGTTGATTTTTTAGTCTTGTGTCAGAATTACTTGTTTCATGTATTTGGTGTCCTTGTTGTTATCTATTTGTTGAGTTGTACCTTAAGACGAGTATCTTCTGTTAGGGGCTAAACCCAGAAGAGGTTGCAGGGGTAACCTATCGCAAGTTTGTAAACAAGTGATAATCAAAACTTTTTGTAGGGGTTTTGGTAGTATAATAAACCTTGCAAGATAATACATATCTAAACTTGGCGTAAAACATTCACTTAGGTTAAATTTTTTTGAAAAGGCCTGCAATGGAAAATTGAACACTTCTTCTTCTTGATAAGTGCTTCAAGACCACACTATACGTATAAGGGTCGGGAGTCGTTAGAGGTTGCTAGGGTAACTCTAGTAGAGGGACAGTGACCTAGAAAGGCTACCCAGGGTAACTTATTCTATACATGTGATGACACTCTTATCCTAGTATACCTTGTTGTTTCTGATGTCAGTCGCCTCTGGGGTTTTCCATGGTTTTGAAGCATACAGTTGTGTTGTGCAGTTTATTTTACCAGTGTATTGCTGTCATTATCTAGTTCTTGTGTCATCTGGTGAGTCAACCATGTTACTATGTAGTTGTCTTATGAGTTCTATTTGAGATGAGGATTTGTTCTATCTCCTAGCATGGGGGGTGGGCTAATGAGCACCACAGGGTTGGGAGGAACGTGAAACTACTCTATTGGGTCCCCATCAAATAGTTTGTTTATGACAGGTTTTCTTGGCTAGATCCAGATTATACATTGGTTGCGGAGTTGAGTTCCTTTGGCGAATTAGCAGTGTGGATGTCATTCGTTTCCTCATCTCTTTCTTCTTATATTGCACTCATTTTTTACATGAGATGCCTTGTATATATATTGTTTCAATCTAAGATTTGTTATAATCATGACTGTTGTATTTAACTCTTATAATTATTTGATGGTGCATGACTTTCCCTATGGCCTTATTATAAGGTTATGTTATTGTAATGTATTGATGTTATCTGTAGTAGGATTGTTGTAAAATATTGGAACAATTATGAATGTTTTTATCACATGTTATCTAAAAAAAATATATTATTTTTATTTATGTGATTTTCATAACTTTTTCTGCGTTCCACAACAAGGCATTACAAGTTGGTATGAGTGGCAAGGTTCTAACATTGGATGCTTAGGTTCATGTGAGCCCACTAGGTTGTACTAGGTGTTAGATTCTTGTGTGTTTGTTATTTGGTTTTCTTGTTGCTATCATATGAATTGACTTTGTCCATGTATAGGACCATGCCACCAAGGAGAGGTCATCTTAGAGGCCATGGCGGTGGCCATGGGGCCGATCGTCAGAAGAGCCCACCGCAGGGTTCACATGGAAGTGAACATGGAGAGTGGCCTAGTCCTCCAATTAATGATAATGTGGTTCTGAATCAACCTATCACATGAGATCTTCTTCATCCATTACTCAAGCAGACTCTTGCACATCTCAAGCCTAGACAAGAAATTGAACAGGAAATGGAGAGGGAGAGAGATAGGACACCATCCAAGAGGACAGTTTTGACTGTAGAACAGGATGTTTTAGCTACAGGTCAAATGAAGGATTTTTTGAGAGCATGACCCCCTATGTTCCATTGTACTAGCGGAGGTTTGGAGGCGGATAAATGGTTACTAGATATAGGATGGTGTTTTTCCATGCATCAGTATGGCAACAACACTCGAGTGAGACGTGCCATTATGCATCGTAGAGGCGTTGCCTCTACTTTGTGACTACTGGAGGAGCAGAAGATCCATCTAGAGATAGGATAAGTATCTTGGGAGATGTTTCTAGAGTGATTCAAAGCATGCTTCTTATCTGATCACTGGAGGTAGCACCGAGCAAATGAGTTTCATGACTTACGTCAGATGACTATAACAGTGGAGAAGTTTGAGCATAGATCCTACAAACTCAAACAGTATGCAGACATTGCAGATGATGAGGCGATGTTGGTTCAACATTTTATCCAGGGCTTAAACACCCATATTAGTGGTGGAGTTAGAGTCTTCAAGTCGAAGATGATGGAGATAGCTATTGAGAAAGAATGTATTATTGAGGAGAATTTTTCCATGGCGTTAGGAGGACACACTGTAAATTTGGTCAGTAGTGCATCTACTTCTAGATTTGGTTTGCCCAGTGGTCAGGTTCAAACAGGTGGCTCCTCTCAGAACCAATAGGATCCCTTTAAGGGTGGGTAGCAACAACAACAACATAATTACTCTCAAAAGAATAGGGGATCTCAGTCTCAGATAGGTAGCGGTTCTCAGTTTGGGAAGAATCATAATTGGATGCACAATAAGCATAATCACCAGGATCAACCTACACAGAGTGCACAATCGATGGTTAGTAGAGGTAGTTTTTAGTAGTTGAATGCACCATTAGGTGTTCGAGGATTTGGAAGAGGTTTTAGTAGGGGAACTAGGTGCTTTACGTGTGGTTAAAAGGGCCATATAGCGAGGCAGTGTCCTAGGGGATGTACTTCTGGGTTTGGTCAGCAACCCACAACCTTTGAGTGGATGGTTGGCGATGCAGGACACTCTCACAAAGTTTTTTATGCAGTAGACAATCGTCAGGTGGATTACTAGAACACTGTGTTTGAGTCTTCAGGTCAGTTACATGGTAGTAGACTTTCTTTTTTGTTTGATTCTGGTGCTTCTAATTCTTTTATATCTCCTTCTGTTGTTTAGTGATGTAGACTATTGGTGGTTAAGCAAAGTGTTAGGTGGCAGGTAGAATTAGCTTTTTGGGCTAGGGTAGTGGTTGAATCCCTAGTTTGTGACTATGGACTTAGGATTGGATCGTTACTTATCTCGGTTGACCTTTGAGTTACACCTCTTGGTTCATACAACATTGTTCTAGGAATAGATTGGTTGGAGTCTCATCATGCTGTGATTGATTGTTGATAGAAGACCTTGAGTTTCTTAGATGACTCCAAAAAAGAGAACGAGATAGTTGGCATGTAGAAACCCTTCTCTTTGCGGATTATTTCCACTATGTAGTTAAAAAAAGGTGTATGCGTTAGGGATGTTAACTGTTCATAGTCACATTTAGTGATTTGGAGGTAGGGGATAGTCTTGAGACATCACTTGATGATCACCCTATTCTCGGAGATTTTTTTCATGTGTTCCCTAGTGACATTTTGGGCATGCTGCCTAGACAGGATATTGATTTCTGTTTAGATCTTATACGGGGAGTTGAGCTTATATCTCGGGCTCCGTACAGAATGACCACCCAGGAGTCGGAAGAACTTCATTTGCAGTTAGAGGAGCTTTTGGTAAAAGGTTTCATTCAACCAAGTGTATCACCTTGGGAAGCACGGGTCATCTTCATGAAGAAGAAGGATGGATCAATGAGATTATGTATTGATTATCGATAATTGAATAAGGTGACAGTCAAGAACCGATATCCTTTGCCTAGAATTGATGACTTATTTGATCAGGTTAAGGGAGAAAAAGTGTTCTCTAAGATTGATCTAAAATCCAGGGATCATTAGTTGTGTATCTCTGAGGCAGATATACATATAACTACATTTCAAACTCGTTACGAGCACTACAAATTCATAGTGGTATCATTCGGGTTGACGAATGCACCTTCAGTTTTCATGAGCCTAATGAATGGAATCTTTCGTATGTATCTAGACTAGTTTGTCTTAGTGCTTCTCAATAATATATTGATTTATTCTAGAAATATGAAGGAGCATGAGGAACATATGAGATAGGTATTGCAGTGTTTAAGGGAGAATCAGTTGTTTGCAAATATTTCAAAGTGTGAATTCTTCCAGACTGAGGTGAAATACCTTGGTCATGTTATCTTTGGAGAGAGAATTGTGGTGGATCTTTCAAAGATTCAAGTTGTCATGGAATAGCCCATGCCTATCAATGTCTCTGAGGTCCATATTTTATGGGTTTGGTAGGTTATTACAAGTGGTTCATCAAATGATTCTCTAGGATTTCTCACCCTATCACTTCTCTTCTAAGGAAATGGAAGAAGTTCAGTCGGTCAAAACATTGCCAGTTAGCTTTTCAAACACTCAAGAATAAGTTGACAAGTGTAGCAATATTAGTTATTCCTGATCCTACCAAGGATTTCATTGTTTGTACAGATGCATCCTTGGAAGGTCTAGAATTTGTTCTAATGTAGGAAGGTTGTGTGATAGCTTATGAGTCTCGCAAGTTCAAAGATCAAGAACTAAACTATCCCACACATGACTTGGAGTTAGAATCTGTCATTCATTCTTTAGTTCGATGGCGACATCTTCTTTTAGGGCATCATTTTGAGTTCCATAGCAATCACTGTAGTCTGGAGTACATATTTACTCAGCCTAATCTGAATGCTAGACAGAGATGGTGGATGGAATTCTTGTGTGAATATGACTTCAAGGTCAAGTATATTCAGGGGAAAGAGAATGTGGTAGAAGATGTGCTTAGTCGACGTAGACACGAGATATCTGTAGTGACTCTTGTAGTGGACTTGAGGAGTCAGATTGTAGTAGCACTTCCTCTTGACAGGTTATGTCAGAAGGTGAAGGTTGAGTTAGATTCAGGTAGACCTATGGAAGGTAGATTTGTTGGTTATACATTCGATTTTGATGGGTTGTTGTGACATGTTGGTCATATTTATGTGCCACTTGTTGATGGACTTCATATTTTGGTTTTTTCTGAGGCACATCGAGCACCGTACTCAACTCACCCTGGTGTCAAGAAGATGCACGTGGATCTTTGACAGTTGTACTTTTGGTCGGGGATGAAACGAGATATCACTAACTTCATTGTGAGATGTCTTGAGTGCCAAAGGGTTAAGGCCGAGCATCAACATCCCGCAAGTTTATTGTAGCCTTACCTTATTTCAGAATGGAAATGGGATACCATTTTAGTTGATTTCATTGTTGGATTGCCTATGTCCTACCGTCGACACGATACCATCATGGTAACTATTTATCGATTAACTAAGGTAGCTCATTTTTCTCTGGTTCGTTCATCTTATAATGCCTCTTTTGTGGCAAAGATCTTCATGGAGGATGTTGTACATTTGCATGGAATCCCATGTAGAATTATTTCTCATACAGACCCTAATTTTACTTCAGCCTTATGGACTTCACTTCAGCATGCCCTAGGTACATAGTTGAACTTTAGTTCAGCTTATCATCCCAAGATAGATGGTCAGACAGAGAGGGTTAATGAGGTGCTAGAGGATATTATTAGGATGTATTTCATGGATCATTAGTTGTGATGGGAAGAGTATCTCTACTTGGTGGAATTTGCATACAATAATGGGTATCATAGCTCTATAGGTATGCCTCCCTTTCAGGCATTACATGGATTCCCATGCACGACTCCATTGAGTTGGGATAGACTTGAGGAAAGGGTACTTCTTGGACCTAGCATTTTGCGAGATATGGAGCAGTAGGTAGGTCGTATCAGAGAGCAAATTGTGGTAGCATAGGACAAACAAAATAAGTATGCCAATGCTCATCGTGTTGATCATCAGTTCACTATTAGTGATAGAGTTTTTCTTTGAGTGCAACCACAAAAGAGTCTAATTCATTATGGAAAAGGCTCTAATCTCACACCCTATTTTGTTGGGCCATTTGAAATTATTGAGAGGATCGATCTTGTAGCTTATCGACTTGCGTTACAATTGATTTTGTCATGCATCCATGATGTTTTTCATGTATCTGTGCTTAGACCTTATCATCCTGATGTTACTCATGTACTTTATTGGAATGCTCTACGGGTCGAGGATGGGTAGCTAGCTTTAGAGACCGTGTGCATTCCTTAGCACAGGACTCTCAGCCTTAGGGGATGAGATATTCATTAGGTGAGGGTTCAATGGGACCCTAGTGATGAGGCTTCAGCTACTTCGAAGGATGCACCGTGTATGAGGGAACAATATCCCTATCTTTTTGTAGGCTTTCAGGAGTAAGCCTCACCCTAGGGGGTGGGGATGTAGTGACCCTTCCGTCGTCACTTTTATTTTAGCTATTTTGTTGCTCAGTAGTCGACTGGACTATGATATTATTTTTTGCAATGTTTTATGTAATGACTTACATGACTGGTTGTGAAACTCATCTGATGATACACTATATTATTTGATGTGATGATTACTTTCATAAGATGGCTTAATGATTATTTTTATGATATTTTTTTTTACACATTATGATGATATGATTAGATAGATGTTACGTTAGTCGGTGAAGAAGACGACTTAGCAGTACTCTGCAGTGAGTGCCCTACTATGTTGTGATTCTTCTTCACGGTGTGCTTTCATATATGAACATGTTGGATTAATCGTGTAGTGGTACGTAGCTTGCAGGTATAGCCATCAACTCCACCTACTTGTCAAGTCTGAGTGTGCCATGACCCAATGGTAATTGATGCGAGATAGACTTGTCCTTTGTCCTTAGCCTTCGTTCTAAAAATAATGAGTATTTTTCATCACCCTGTTGTCTTGTCATCTATTCGTCACATATTTGTTGTCGAGTGTCTTTAACAGATTTGCAATTATTATGTCATGTTAACTTGAATTATTATAATGTTTTTATTAATATTTCTTTAATGGATTAAATAAGTTAATTAGATTATATAAGTTATTTTTAGTTAATTACATGATTGAATTAAAATATTAGATTATATTATTTTCAAAAATTGCAATGAATTGAAATTGAGTTATTTATTCATAGTTACTTTTAAAAAACATAACATGAGTTATGATTTTAAGTTGCATGTCATTTTTAACTGTTACATCTATTGATTGAATGCATGTGTTGCATATTGAAAACAAAAGTAGAGGTTGGAAATTGAAAATGATATAAATGGTATTTTTTCAATGTTTGAAAACACAGGAGGTTTTCGAATAAAATATTTCTAGGCTCTAAGAGCAATAAAATAAAATAAAAGATTGTTTTTGAATTTTTTTTTCTAGAATTATTGGATTTGTGAAATAGATCGAAGAAACTACAAATTTTGTTCAAGACTGGGTATTTGTTCGTGGAGAGAAAATTTTGCATCATCATATTTTTTTGAATTTACATCATCATTCATTCGAGATTCATTTTTTAGGTTCGTTTCTTGTGGTTTTCAATATCGTTCTTCTAAAATCATGCTTGTTACTCTTTAGAAACCTTGATTTCAGACCTCCATTCACAAATCTTAAATAGAATCATTAAGAAACGAAATTATAGTAGAAATCAGAAATAAAATTTTAGTTATAATATGAAGGAATATGATGTGGGGTTATTTGCTTTATGTATGAATCTTGGTCTAGATTCCTTGCTTGTGAATTCCTCATTTTTCTCTTTGGAAACCGTTGAGTCTAGGATAATATCATTTTCTCATTGTTTAAATTTTGCTTTTAGTTCCTTATTTCTGATCTATCTTGGCCGCACGTAGATCACACATGTTTGCTTTGGTTACTTGTTCCTGCAGAGGTATTTACCATACCTTTTTGGTTCTTTCTTGTGATCATTTCTTGGATATGGTGAAGATCTACTTACTTATTCTTTTATTTATGTTCCTATATATGTTTTGTTTCACTCACAATGCAAACCGATCTTGTTGTTTCTTTGAATCGAGTGAAATCTTGTGAAACTTTTCCCTACTATTGCCTCTTCAGTATGCAATATCAAGGATTTATATTTATTATGTTCATTTAATATTTCACTCTTGTTACGTTGAATCTCTATCAATTGATTCTTTTTGGGGTGTAACAAACTCTTACCTTTTGATGGCGTTGAGAGTGGTTCTAGTTCTTTAGTTCGCTGATGACACCTACATATGGTAGTTTTTTGTTGAGAGTTAATTAGATTTATTTTATAATAATTTTGGTTACCATCCCTTCATATATTTTTTTTGTTGTTATACTGTTTATCTCTTCTTCACAAGCACACGCAGTTCCCTCGATCTATTTAATCTTTATTTTATTGTATCAGGTCCATCTTAGTTTAGTTGAGGCTAATAATCTTAGCCTGATGCGTCAGTGATTGTATTATTTTTGTTCGGTTTTCCTTCAAATGCTTAACACTTTTTATAAAACTCGATGTTACCACCGACCTGGATAAGTGATCTTTTTACCACACTAGGTGACCGTTGGGAGGAACCTACGAGGTGATATGCCTCTAGTTGTTTTTCCAACGTATGTTCACTTGGCTTAGATACAACCTTCTTATCTCGGTTTGAATCCTATGTGTTTCTTCTTTCGATCGTGCGACTATGCTGAACAGTTTTGCGATAGTTATTTCTTTCCTTGTTTGCATGATTCCTTTTTGATCTTATTTTCCTTGGTTGCAGTTGCATGCCTTTCAGAGGTTGTTTTTTTAATGATCTAAATATTAAATCCTGCAAAATAGATCTTTGTTAGAACATGCATGCAATATAAATAATCATTCAATGGAATGCAAAGGAGAAATCATGAGAAAATGAATGAGACTAGAATAGTATCACCCATTTCTCTCCTCCATGGCTCATTTCCATTGTACCTCCTCAAGCTTGTTGTTATAATAAATGGATGCCCTCAGCCTTTGTGTGAGCAAACTAATATATGCCTAGCCCTTAACCAAATGCTTCTGAAGGATTTGTAAAATAAACTAATATGCAAACTAGAAAATTTAATTCTAATATGCATGTTATTAAAATAAGTCTATGTGTGATATGAAAATTCCAAAATGAGACTACCAAAATAATAATAAATTAGACGATCCATCCTGAAAATGAGATCAAGATTGTCATTTTATAGAAAATGCAATATTGAATGGACGGTCGAGATGAGAGATTGAGGAATGCATTAGAATCAAAGGTCAAGATTCAATAAAGCAACTCTCAATTAGGGTTAGGGAAAAATCCCCAAATGTGTGGACAAGATTTAATTTAAGAAATTAAATCAAATGGTGGAGAATAAATGTGACATTGAGATGAAATTACTAAAAAATCAAAAGACAAGAGGATGAGATTTTAGAAAATTAGTAATTTTAGCAATTACTTGATTTAGAGAAGATTCTTTCCATTTTGAATTAAATTAATTCAAAATATGGATTTGTGAGATAATGAGTAATTGATTTTTTGAAATCAATTACTAAATGAAGAATCAGTTAACTATGTGAAGTCATTTTTAAATAAATTGTTTTATTTAAAAATAGGGAAATGTCACATAAGGAAATTAAATAATTAATAATAATTATTTAATTTAGAAGAGACAATTACTTAATTAAATGAATTTATTTAATTAAGGGAGGATTTAGGAATTACATCAATATATTTAAAATATATTCATTTAATAATCAGGATGACTTTAATGATAAGGATTAATTAAATAAATTGATGGCTTTATTTAATTATTGGAAGAATTTTGACAATTAGTGACATATTAAAATAAATAAATAAAATTTATTTATTTAAAAATCATGAAGAATGAAATATTATGAATTAATTAAATAATTGTGAATTAATTAATTAATAGTTGAATGTGGGTTAGAAACATAATCACAATGTCATAATTATGCTAGGGCAAAAGGTGATAAAATATTGCTTGTAGGCCATGGTCATTTTTATGTGTCTACATTCGCTCCTCTTTGTCATAATGCAGCTTGTCGCGTTATGGCAAAGAAAACAAGTCAAGAATATCCCCCAGTGCAGAATAGTATGAGAAAGAATGACGAGGAGGTAGTGGTACGCCCCCTCGAGAGGACAGTTGGGTTCCAATAACACGGGTGTGCTCTCGAAATAGATGAGAAGACTAGAATATGATGAGACAAAGAAATGGTAGAGAGAAAAAGATGAATGTTAGGATAGAAGGAAATGCAAGTTAGTGTGGAAAATAAAATGCATGTTACAATCCTTCAATATTTGCCAAGGTACTAATACGTGTTGCTCGAATCATCATTGGGCGGTAAAAATGACACAAATGGACAACAAACACCAAGGTATGACATAGACCAAGGTGTGCAAGGTCATCCACTTGCAAGATAGACAATCACAAACAAGGAATGTCCTAGCTCGTACTAGAGGCCCATTTGCCCCAATCTTTCTGTCAAGACAATCCATAGGCAGCAGCCAAAGAAAACAAAATAGGTCATGAGACATCATCACACCTCTAAATCCTTCATGGGACATCCTCGAGGTAGCTAGTAACATGACCAAAAAGACAAGTCAATAAAATGATAAGATAAAATAGCCAAAAATTCACAGTCATTTACTTGTATTGCCAATGTTTGTTTGTTGAAGATTAATTGTTTGAAAGCTTGATAGTTTTGATGGTTCTGATGGTTTGATGGTGCCTGAGGTTAGGAAGGACACATCCTGAAAAGGCAAATGACACTTTGACGATATCCAAATCCAAGAAGAACACATCTTGAAGAGGATCAAAAAGTGACGAGATTGATATTTTGACCAATGTCTTGGCAAGCTGACTGATGCTGACTATCTAATTGATTTGCTTATGTTGTCTGATTTTGACCAATTTTGAGATTGATGTTTCGAATGAATGCCTTGTGCTAAGGGTGACTTTGTTTGACTTATTTGATTGACACGACCATGTTTGACTTATGATTTTATTTTGACAAACCTAAAAGGACTGACCTAATGTCTTGAGGATTCAAAGATGAATCTTGCCTAAGTAGCAAATGCACAGAGACAGCGTAGTTTAGCCAAATGACGAAGACTAACTGACAAGACTAGTTGGACTGACCAGATAGAGATTGACTTTGACTCTATTTTTTGGGATTTTGACACTTTTTTGAATGTTTTTGTGTTTTCTCAAGGCATTTTTCAATTTTTAGGTCTTTTTCGAAACTTTTTCTATTTTTTATGACTTTTTGATGTTTTGCAAAAAAAAAATGTGACAAATGTATGTGAATGATGTCGATGCACATGAATCCAAGGAAAACCATGATTTTTCTGCTAGCCAAGCTGAATACCGATGGACATGTGAGGATGATAATGACAATGTTGTTTGATGTGGGAAGAACACATCTTGAAACAATGTGAAGATGACAATTTTGTTTGATGTGGGAAGGACACATCCCAAAACAACGTGAAGATGGCAATTTTATGACAAGAGTATAAAAGTTTTTAGCGGGTCTAGGGACAAAGACAAGGAATGTTTTGGATAATGTGCTAGGGTGCCATATTGTTGCATTTGAAATGACTTGGTGAGGACTAAATGGGATGATGGAGGATCTGTAAACCATTGACAAGGGAAACCAAGATGGGTGATAGGTATAAGGCAAAAGAGACTAGTGACTTGGACTAGGAGAATTATTATATGGTCTCCCAGGATTATGTCATATAGCGAAAAGGAGGCTATGATGATAATGACATGATATTTTGTGACTAGCGGATGCCCAAAGGATGGACATGTCAAAATTTTTCCAAAGCATGATTTGTGTTTGTGCCTTAGTCTTTGTCAAGATCAAACTAGGTAGAAAAATGGATGGACATGATAGAGCCAAGATGGATGAATGGAAAATGTCATGGGAAATGCATGGGAAATGAGACAACTTGCCCCCAAGTGTAATGGTCCACATAGATGATTTATTCTACACACGATGCTTGTTTGCTAGGTTTTCATCATGGTACTTATCCAAAGCACCTGTTTGCCAGGTTTTCACTATTGGACAAAAAATTTCTCTTCACTATTTTTGATATTTTCTGATTTTTTTGGTGTCACCAAGATGCCGGTTTGCTAGGTTTTCATCAAGGGATGATTTTTTCTATTTTTCCTTTTTTTGTATTTTTGCATTTTTGTTGGATAGCCTTGATGCTTTATATGGCCTTTAACAATGCCGATGTAGATACTGGTGCCATGACATGCCAATAATGACCTTTTTGAAGTAGTTGCCTTTTCAAGATGATAGTGCTTGCATACACTTGATTGATGTCATTGTGATCTTTTTGATACTAGAGTTGGCCTTATCAGAATACACACATCACGATAGAGTGCCATGAGAGTCCCTATGGTAAAGAGTTGCTGCCAAGATGCGACAGATTTTTGGTATGTTTGGACTTTAAGGATGATGTATGATTATGATGGATGGTGGTCATGGATGGGTTGGTTGAATGTTTGGATTTAGTTTCTTTGATTCTCCAAACTTGGGGTAATGGATGATGGAGGTTAGATCTTTGATAGTGTTTGGACCCAACACTTTTATATGTCTTGCTTAATGGCCATTTTCATGGAGGTGGACATGTATTGTATGTGGGAGTCCTCTTGTGCTGTGGCTCCACATTTTGATTGACTTTTCCTGATTCTTGACTTGATCCATTTTAGCTTCATTTGTCCACTTGAATTTTTGTCTGATTTGATGGCCTTTGACATTTGATTTTGTATTTTGTAAGACTTTTGTTGGTTCCAAATGGAAGGTTTATTCATGATGGAATGATGGTTTGGGGTGTGGAGGGAAGGGGTATTGGCAGCAATCTTATGATAAGGACTACTCATGATACCCATTTTGACATTTGTATTAGATAAAGTTACCCCCAACATCGAGGAGGGACCACTAAAATCGTTTGATTTTCTAACTTATGGATAGCCAAGACCTTGATGTCTTTAATGTACTTGAACTTGTATAGGTTCCAATTTTCCTTGCTTGTGTAGGCCTAATCCTTTTCCTTGATAATACATGTTGTGATAGATTTTGTTGACGATGGGATACTTGTTACTTTGGAAGCAAGATGATAACCCATCATTATTGGGGAGATTAATGCTTGAAATCTTCTCCTATATAAGAAAGCCTGCTCTAAAAAACTTAGATGATCCTAATTCATAGGATGTTATAGCTTTATTGACATGTTGGACACGTTTTTGATTAATATCTTTAGTCTGATTAGGTGACCTATCAGATTTCGGTGATTCTCTTGGTGCTTTTAAGTCTATGTCAAAACTGTCTTCATGGTCATTTTTATAGAGCCCACTAAATTCAGCTATAGCTTGATCATTTTCAAATATGTCCATGCTAGAATATTCTTGTTCTAGTGGTAGATCATCTATGTGTCCCATGGAGGCAAGTGTCTCACTTTTGGGAGTGTCAATACTTGAAGTTTTAATGGGATTATCTTCAAGCATTTCATTGTGAATGGCATAGAGGTCAAGGAGTGGATCATTGTGGACTTCTTGATCAAAGATAGTGTCCTGATCAAAGATGGGTGCACTTTGAATGTCATGATTGGAAATAGGGTCTTGACCAAGGATAGGTTCCTCCTAAATGACATGGTTTTGGATGGACTCTTGAGTGAGGATAGGTGTATTTGGTGTTCCATGATTGTCCAGGAGGACTTCTTGAATGGACGTAAAGATGGAGTCATGGAGTGGACTACTTTGATCTTGACATGTTGATGATGTTATAATGTTATGCTTTGGGCTTGCCTCTTGACATGTATCCTCAAGTGTATGCAAGGAGATGGGACTTTGGAGACCATGACTAGATATGTTTTCATGACAAAATGGATTGTCTTGAAATGGATTGGTGCATGATGGACTAGGATAGGAAATGGATTTTTGTACCTAGTTGAGGGATGATGGGCTAGAATAGGACATGACAACCTAACAAGAATATGATGTCGATGGAGGACTAGGATATGACATGGTTGGAGGACTAGTCTATGATGAAGGACTAGGATATGACATGAATGGAAGACTAGGATATGATGTGGATGGAGGATTAGGATATGACATGGGTGGTGGACTAGGATATGATGAAGGACTAGGATATGACAAAGGACTAGGATATGACAAAGGACTAGGATATGACGTGGATGGAGGAATAGAATATGACGTGAAGGCTTGGACTGGATTGATGGATGGATGATTTCCCTTGTCAATTTTAGGGTGGGTATGACTATTGGAAGGTTGTTGTGACTCACTGCCACGGATGGTGTTATGGAACCCTTGATAGTAAATGGATAAAGGACTAGGACTTGTGAATTGTTGGTAAGAGGGATAGATGGATGGAGGACTAGAGGTTGAGGTGTATTTGGACTTGCATTGGAGGTATAGTATTTTGAAGTCCCTAGCAAGTTGTGTTTGACCCTTACTATTGAATTGGCATTCAATTTGACTAGCAAGCATGTCATAGTGACTTGAAGACATGATGGTGGATGGAATGAAACTAAAGCTATGCAAATGGACAATGCAAAGTGATAAAATGGGATGCCTTATGTCAAATTATTTTTAAGAAAGGTTTTTTCTAACCCCCCAATGATTGGCCAATGCCTCAACCTAGATTGTCAAAGGACTAATTTGTAGAACTAGATGATAAAATGACAAGGTGAGATTTCCACACTAGACTTATGAGTTGGAAATAGCTCACCAAAGGACAATGACTTAGGATTGATTTTCTTTTCACTTGGTCCAATGATAATGTATTTTTGAGACAAATGGTTTGACAAAGGAAGGAAAGTTTGCCTATCCTGAAGGTGTGCAATTAAGGACTTTAGACTTTGCCTATATTGATGAGAATGATAGATTGCAAGCTAGATACAAACCAACATGCAAATATGGATGACTTGGACAAGTTGCTTTGCTAGTTTCAGATAGAAGCTGCTGGAAAAAAATGCCAGTAAAATTTGGTTGCAAAAGTTTGGCCTTTGGTTTTTGATAGGATTAATGTTCTCCCAATTGATAGGCAAATGTGTCATTTGACCAGGAAAATGTGTTTCACTAAAGTGGATACATTGTAGGATTTTTGACTTATTTTACAAATTGGAAAATGCGACGTTTGGGATCGCAAATGCGGTTTGACAGGTCTATTGTAGTTTGGGAGAGAAAGTGTGACTTGAAAGAAAGCAATTGCGATTCAAGGTGAAAATGCAGTGCTGAAGCAGGAAAATGCATTGCATACAGTCGATTGTGGTTTGAGAACTAGCAAATGTGACTTACTTAAGTGAATGTGGTTTGATACTAGCAAATACAACTTGGTGATAGACAATTATGGTTTGATAGATCAAATTTAGATCAGTACTGCGCAATTGCAGTTTGACATATCAAATGCAGCTGAGTGATAAGCAATTGCGGCTCGAAATGAAAAATGCGGCGAGACACTAGCAAATGCGACTCAGTGTGTTTCAGTTGTAGCTCATCAGAGCGAATGCAGCTCACTATGACTCAAATGTGGGTCATAAGAGTGAATGCGGCTTGATAGATAGCGATTACGGTTGAGCAGAGCATTTACGTTACAGAGGACAATTTTTTAGAAACTCAAACATTGTTTAGCTATTTTGATAAGTTTTTTTTTTTTTTTTTGACCAAGATTTTTGATGTTTAGTTTGTTGAAGTCTGTTTAAAATAGTTGGTAAACATATAAATTAAAATATTAAGTGCATGTTCAAGTAGAATCACTCTTAATATTTAGAGGGTATTCTTAACAATCACATCCCACATCTTAAAATCACGTCGACTCACACAGCCATGTCACCCCCTAGAGGGTGCCCGTGTTTTTGTCTTTTCCAGGTGCATACTCAAGGTGACAGAAGTGGATACCGAATCCCTTGAGCAAACAGTCTGTGGTGATTATATGGTGAGTGTCTTGGGGGGAGATTCTTCCCTCCCCTTGCACCATGATTGAGACGATGCTTGGATACTGACTGGGCTGACTTCTACACTATGGTTTTTAGTCAAGGTTTCTGTTGGGCATGAAAAATGATAAACTCTCTTAGGAGACCTCCCAACCTTTAGAACAAAGGTTTTGGGCATGGTTATCTTTGCACACTGTTGTCAAATTGTGGACTTTCCCCTTATTTGCTTTTAATTATAGTGGGTTGGAAAACCTGGCTTTGGTTCTTCCCACTTAGGTCATTCCCATATGGTGAGTACTTTTTCCCACTACAGCAAGCCTTCTAAAGGTTGTAATAAAGCATGAAAGTGCATAAAATTAAAATGGGTAAGTTTGGTTTTTTGATCACCTAGTAAAGGGGAGATCATATACCTATTACCCCATAAACACAACAAAAATATGTTTAATTTTAAGCCCAAATGAAGATGATCTAAACTAAGTGAAGATATTGCTTCAGAACATGCATGGGATTCATTTTTAAGCAACAAAAAAAAGATGTGGTGACTAAACTAGATTGATAAATTCCAATTAAATTTCCTATCCTAGGATTGGTAAATTTTAAATGAAATGTCAACCCTAAGGTTGGTTTATTTTAATCCCTTCAAAAATAAAGACTAGCCGCGGTCGCATCGGATCCAGATTATAATTCTCAAAAATGAAGTTTTACCAGTCAAATGCAGTGCACTTTGGCAGATGCGGATCAGAAGATGCAGCTTGACAGATGCGGCTCGAAAGGTGCAGCTCGACAGATGTTGGCTCTTCAGATGTGGCTCAGGATTTCATTTGCGGTTCTGGTGCTTGCAAATGTGTGGCACCGTGGTGAATGCGTCATTAGCGAGTGTAAATGCGGCTCAACAGAGCAATTGCATTGCATGGGCCTACGGTTGCGACGTTCTGTGCACCTGTACCTACAAAAAAAAAAAAAAGCGAAGCCGTACGAAAACCTGTAAGATGTGTGTTATATTATCGGGTTCACCAATGTAATGATCTAAATATTAAATCCTGCAAAATAGATCTTTTTTAGAACATGCATGCAATACAAATAATCATTCAATGGAATGCAAAGGAGAAATCATGAGAAAAGGAATGAGACTAGAACAGTCTCACCCATTTCTCTCCTCCATGGCTCATTTCCATTGTACCTCCTCAAGCTTGTTGTTATAATAAATGGATGCCCTCAGCCTTTGTGTGAGCAAACTAATATATGCCTAGCCCTTAAGCAAATGCCTTTGAAGGATTTGTAAAATAAACTAATATGAAAACTAGAAAAGTTAATTCTAATATGCAAGTTATTAAAATAAGTCTATGTGTGATATGAAAATGCCAAAATGAGACTACCAAAATAATAATAAATTAAATGATCCATCCCGAAAATGAGATCAAGATTGTCATTTTATAGAAAATGCAATCTTGAATGGATGGTCGAGATGAGAGATTGAGGAATACCCTATAATCAAAGGTCAAGATTCAATAAAGCAACTCTCAATTAAGGTTAGGGAAAAATCCCCAAATCTGTGGACAAGATTTAATTTAAGAAATTAAATCAAATGGTGGAGAATAAATGTAACATTGAGATGAAATTAGTAAAAAATTAAAAGACAATGAGATTTTAGAAAATCAGTAATTTTAGCAATTACTTGATTTGTAGAAGATTCTTTCCATTTTGAATTAAATTAATTCAAAATATGGATTTGTGAGATAATGAGTAATTGATTTTTTGAAATCAACTACTAAATGAAGAATCAATTAACTATGTGAAGTCATTTTTAAATAAATTATTTTATTTAAAAATAGGGAAATGTCACATAAGGAAATTAAATAATTAATAATTATTATTTAATTTAGAAGAGACAATTACTTAATTAAATGAATTTGTTTAATTAAGAGAGGATTTAAGAATTAAATCAATATATTTAAAATATATTCATTTAATAATTAGGATGACTTTAATGATAAGGATTAATTAAATAAATTAATGGATTATTTAATTATTGGAGGACTTTTGATAATTAGTGACATATTAAAATAAATAAATAAAACTTATTTATTTAAAAATCATGAAGAATGAAAGATTATGAATTAATTAAATAATTGTGAATTATTTAATTAATAGTTGAATGTGGGTTAGAAACATAATCACAATGTCATAATTATGCTAGGGCAAAAGGTGATAAAATATTGCTTGCAGGCCTTGGTCATTTTTATGTGTCTACAATTTTTCCTATGTGTTTGTCACTGTATAACTCTAGTCTCGACTCTTGATGACCTTGCGGTTGATGCATGACCCGTATCGTATTGTATGGTTTTTTTTTTTTTTGAAACTAAGTCTTTTCTTTTGGTCAATATTTTTATGTCTATCCATTATTCTTTGAACCTAACTGGGTGTAATATGGTTGTTTCTTAATTTATATTATTATTTTTAATCTAAGGTATTTTTGAGATTAATAGTTCTTTTACTAACTATTAGTTGTTATAAAAGTAGGATTAGTCATAGACCTATGTTTATAGATTAGTTTATGATGAAACTAAAATAGGAAATATGGGGTGCATTTAGTTGTAATAATCATTGTTAAATGAGTGTTTATTCTATGAAATTTAGATTAAATAGATACAATAAATGGGACAAGAGATTATTTTGTTAGTATTGTAAGTTAGATTTTTTTATAATAAAAATGTGACTTTTAAATACAACTATGTGTCTTAAAATAGGAGTAATGTGATATGTTATAGTTTCAACTATTATAGTTTATTGAGATGTATTAATAGTGCTTGCTTAATAAAATGGTTTGCTAGATAATGTGTAAATATGACAAATGAGTTCTATATTGTTTAAGTTTTGAACCTTTTGTTAACTCTGTAGTTCTTGGATTTAAGTATATGTATTTTGATATAAAAGTTTATTACGATTTAGGGATATTTTATTTTAGGATATGAATTCATAATACCCTTGTAGTTAGGGAGGAATTATGACTATATGTTCATTTTAATTTCTATGTAGATAGGAATGTGTTACTGGTGAACATGAAGAAGGATTGTAAATTTTATTTCAATGGTGTTCTTGATTAGTGATATTAATGGTTTGTTGAGGTTTAAATTTTTTTTTAACCAAAGGTCTCTGAATTCTTGTTTATATGAATGAGTTACGTTGTAATTATCTTCGGTGAACTTATTTTGGTTTTGAAGTGAAATGTGAACCACACACATTATATCTTTATGGTTATTCAATGGATCGTTGAATTTAAGTCTTTTGTTAGAATTACTTTTTTCATGTATGTGGTGTCCTTGTTGTTATCCATTTGTGGAGTTGTACCTTAGGAGGAGTGGCTTTTGTTAGCGACTAGACCCAGAAGAGGTTGCAGGGGTAACCTATCAAAAGTTTTTAAACAAGTGATAATTAAAAATTACTGTAGGGGTTTGGGTAGTATAATAAACCTTGAAAGATAATACAAACCTCAACTTGGCTTAAAATTCTCAATTAGGTTAAAGCAATTTGAGAAGGCCTAGAATGGAAAATTGAACACTTTGTCTTCGTCAGAAGTGCTTCGAGACCACATTATACATATAAGGGTCAAGAGTTGTTAGAGGTTGCCAAGGTAATTCTAGTAGAGGGTCAGTGACCTAGGAAGGATACCTAGGGTAACTTATCCCGTACATGTGATGACACTCTTATCCTAGTAGACCTTATTGTTTATGATGTGAGTCACCTCTTGGCTTTTTTTGTGGTTTCGTAGCATAGAGTTGTGTTGTTTAGTTTATTGTACTAGTGCATTATCATTATTATCTAGTTTTTGTGTAGTTTGGTGAGTCAACTATGTTACTATGTAGTTGTCTTGTGAGTTCTCTTTGACATGAGGATTCATTCTATCACCTAGCACGTGCGGTGGGCTTACGAGCACCACACAGTTGGGAGGAACGTGCAACTAATCCATTGGGTCCCCATTAGATATTTTGTTTATTACAGGTTTTCTTGGCTGGATCCAGATTGTACATTGGTTGCAAAGTTGAGTTCCTTTGGTGAATTCGTGGCATGGACATCATTCATTTTCCTCATCTCATTCTTCTTGTATTGCACTCATTTTGTACATGAGATGCCTTTTATATATATTGTTTTAATCTGAGATTTGTTATAATATCGACATTTGTATTTAACACTTATTATTATTTGATGGAGCATGACTTTCCCTATGGCCTTATTATAAGGTTATGTTATTGTAATGTATTGATGTAATCCACAGTAGCGTTGTTGTGGAATCCTAGAACATTTATGAATGTTGTTATCACATGTTATCTGAAAAACTAAATTATTTTATTTTTTATGTGATTCTCATAACATTTTTTGGGTTCCACGGTAGGGCATTATAGCCACACTCCTACTATCAACACACAAAACATACCCACTCCAAACTAGGGAGGAACAAAATATCCCCATTTGTGGAAATTGAGTAACACACTAAACATGGCAACCACATTTGTAATGCCCCACCAAGTAACCTTAAAGGAAGTTGTAATTAATGTCTTAAGCGAACCAATTTTTTTTTATAAAGTGCATTTAACATACACATTCACTTACTAATTAACAACAACCTCTACGGCTACAAGGTTAGGATTACTTAAACCCACACATACATAACATATAACCATAGCATTATAAACTTTATGAATTAAACATCATATATCATAAGAATGCCACATAACATAATAAGATAATCAACTAAGATACAATCTCATAATCATTATCTTAGTCCAATAGTTACATCAATAATTCCCAGAATGAGACAATAGTACATAAGGTTACAATTACAAAATCCCATCTCATAAACATAAGAGGGATAAAATAACTTATACATAATGAGATAATACAATGCAAAGAATTACAACAAGAACCGTGAGCTGTCCATCTGGATGTCTCACCACCAAGTACTGAAGATAGATGGGGACCCAACGGTTTTGGTGCATGTTCCACCCAACCAAGTGGTACCCGAAGGCCCACCCCCCATGCTAGGAGATAGTAACAAAGTAACATGGACAAAGATTTACAACCACTAACCAAAGGCAGACTCATATTGACTCATACTGATATAACCAAACAAATGAACTAACAAGTTCAACTCAATCACCATACAAGTACAAATCAACTACAACTCCAACATCATTGACATAGGTCACATTGCTTCCAGACATAAAATAGATCAAGTATGTTCAAAGAACCATACACATAAAATAATTAACAACAATTGTCCTAGATAGAGTGTCATCACATAGTAGTCATGAGATCTCCTCTAGGCATTCTTCATAGGCTCCGGTAATCCTAGTGGCCTCAATCGAATCCCAACACTCATACTCACTCATGCGGCATCAAATACCTCTCGTATTGACAAGATAAATGACTATGCCATTCCAGGCCTTCTCACTCATCTCAAGTCTAAACGAGCCATTGTGTCTATGAGTGAGGATTAAATTATCTTGATTAGTGTAAACTGCATCCTAATCATCTAAGTACATTAATTTAATTATCACTTGATTAACTCACTTCTAAAGGTTACCCGGTTTACCACTTTGGGCTCCGGCCCCTAACAAAAGTCACTCTTCTATTCGACAACAAACACCGAAACAATCCACCAAGGGAAACACAAGTGCATATCAACTAGGCATCATAATCCACTCCAAAACAATGAGGAAACAAAAGATAGAACTCACTCCAACCATCTTGGAAGCAACAATCACATAGTCCACTCCTTTCACAGGAGGTACAAAAGATCCCCATTCAAGGAAACCGGGTAAATTGAAAAGACGCCATGCACTACCCAAGGGAAAACAATTGGATGACATAAAGGTTCAACAACACTCATCCTCTAAGTTCTCCTAGAAGACTTATAATTTAGGACTAACACTAAATCCCAAAACCAACAATGCAACTTGACGACATAGCAACAAAAGCATTCAAGTCATTAATCAAATCTAATATTTGGATTTTCTAAATCCATACTCATTCAATAGGTAGTGTTGACAAAGTCAAAGACACGATAACTAGATCATCTAAAATAATCATAACCCCTATTTCCCCTTTAATTATTGGAAATCTAAAACAATTAAACTTACTTCCCTTTACTGAATACAGAGAATTAAATTCTTTAAGATAATCATGGGGAAGATACTACTTTTGGATATACTAAATCCATATCTCTTTCATAATCCAATCACAATGATTCAATTAATCTAAATAGAAATTAATAAATAATATAATTGATTGCCTCATCAATAAAACAACTTCTTAATTTACTTTTAAATCGACACAAATCCATGCAAGTAAACTCTTTCCATTTTATAACCAAATCTTACATTTCATTCAATTTCCTATTTAGAACATGCAATCACTTTAATATAATAAAATATCATTTCTTTACCCATTTACCCATATACACTAATCAATCCATTTTATATCTCTATTCAATTTCCCATTTAGAACATGTGATCTCTTTAATATAATAAAACATCATTTCTCTATCCACTTACCCATATACACTAATCAATCCATTTTAAATATCTATTCAATAATATATTGCATACATCTTATTAAAATGAAATACGATAATGAATTTACCCTTAACATATTTTTATATGCTCCATATTATATATACACCAAACATATATATTAATAAACTCAATTATATAGGTTCTTTAATATTTCAATCACAACGATTAATTTGCTCTGTGGAAATAAAATATAATAACTATTCCCTTTTCAAAATTAATTGAACAAAAAACTAAATAAGTGCTTTTATAATAAAGGATAGACTAGTTCAAATAATTTAAGTCGAATCCATTGTTTTCTTTTAAAACTAACATAAATCTTCTACAATAATTCTTTTCAATTTCCTAACCCAAACCTTATATTTCTTCTAGTTTTCCAACAACACCCTATGTTAATCTCATCTAAAAGTTTCCCTTTCCAAACTCTTATTACATACATCCATTTATTCAAACCATAAAATATACATTCTCAACAAATAAATTGTTCAAATAGAAAATGATTAAATTAAAATAATTAATTGTCTCTTCATAATAATCAATTCCTGAATTTACCTTAAAACAACACGATCCCATGCACTACCAAGAGAATTCACAACAGGTTGACATCACAACGACAACCCTTACAAACAACAGACCATCTGGAAGACTTATAAACTAACAGGTATTCAACCCATTCTCAAAACATAAACACGAAAGACATAATCATTGAAGGCAATAGAAGAAACTACATTTGGATACTCTAAATCCATTTCTCATTTTATTACGTAATTCATTATATCGATAAAACTAAATTAAGATTTCATCTGTTCAGATAGGGGAGAAATTACACTAATATTTTATTCTCTAATTGTTCTTAACAAAATAAGTATTTTCAACTATAACTCAAAACATTTCGCTTTAAATTAAATAATCAATTGCCCTTGCAAATTAAATCATTATAAAATTAATCAAATTAATATTTGGTCTCTTCCATAACTTATTGTGTTAGAATAAGATCAATATTTGGACTATAACCCAATATCATATATATCTTTTTTTAATTAAATCAAATTAATAAGTGGACCTCCTACACATGAATTTAAATTCCACAATTAAATTTTAAATGATGCATTCTTCAAACCAAATATTTAACTCCTTCAATTAAACTTTAACATGCCATTTTAAAATAAACAATAATTTTCCCATATGTTTATAATTTTAATTCAACTAATCTAATATACAAATTTTATTTAAAATAATATAAATAAATATAATACTTTAATATTATAAATTATAATATAAAATATTATTAAATAATATTTTAATATTATAATAACAATATATAAAATATTAATATTTATAAATATCAATTTATTATTATTTTATTATCAGAGCAACCATGGGAAAATAACTTAACAGCAGTCTCATATTTCAAGCATAACTCAAAAACTACGATCTGAGTATTTGTGATTTTTTGACAAGGATAAGAAAATTTCAAGGTGCAAAAACCCTTTAAATTTCCTGACAACCTAGTTTGTGTAAGTGGAGTTATATGCGACGCAACCAGACCATTTTACCATGAAAAATATAGCTACCCTATAGATTTTAAAATCCGATTTTTAATAATAAACAAAGGGTTTCATTTTCTAGAAAAATTCTAAATGAATTGTTCAATCTCTATGTTTGATTTCAATAACAACATAATCGATTTCCCCAAATAATTTAAATTCAACTGAGGTTTTCACAATTTTCACTCAAGAATTTTCACAAACAAAGGCTGTAAATTTATTTAATTCTTTTCTTCTAATATCAAATTTGTTTTCTAAAACAGATTTAACAAACAAATCTTTAATCACTACTATTTAAAAAAAAAATAATCAAGAACAATAAAACACAAAGAGGAAAACCTAGCACAAGAAGCTATAGGAAGAGATGAATTTTTGATGCAAGCCTCCTCCAAAGATTTCCTGAATTTTTTTCAATCCTCCAACGAATCCAATCCAAAACCCAACAAATGCAAAACAATCTTTCCTCCAATCAATTCTACAATCAAAACTTTTTTCAAACCCTTCTTGTGCAAATTTTCCAAAATTTCTTCTCTGCTATAAAAATGTATTTTTCTAAAAACTTTCTGCCCTAAAATTAAAACATGCATTCATTATAAAACAAAATAACCTAATACAACCCTAATTCTTATTACATGCAAATTAGATATTTCAATTTCAATTTCAAATTTCAATTTCAATTTCAATTTTCGAAAACCCACTTTCAATTTAAAATGCAATTTGAAATAATAAATTAATTTCCAAAGTTGCAACTAATTTCTCAAATAAACATTTAATTAAAATTTTTAATTTAATTCTCACATGTTGAAATTAAATTCCAAAATTAATTTTAATTCTTTTATTTCCTTTCATTCTCTTGCATCAAGTTTAATTAATTAATTTAATTATTTAATAACTAAATTCAACCCCCTTGGATTAAATTTAATTAATTAAATAATTTAAATATAAACTTTTATCCACATTGCATTATTTAAATTAAATAACCATCAACATGATTTAAATGTAATTATTCTAAATATCTATTTCCAAATCAAGAATCCTTCGTAATTAAATAACATTAAAACAAGACAGAAAATGACTCGACACCACGACTGATGACACACTAAGACTAGGGTGTAAACTTGACACATGTTACCTATCTTCTATCTCCCATTCAAGTTAACCGTTGGATCGACATGCTCAAACCTGTGAAACTAGGTGGAGTCGATGTCATGTACCTGCAATCGTGAAAAAATAAGTAAACAACATCATACAATATATCCAACATATAATACACACCGTGAAGAAGAAATTACGGATTCGTAGGGCACTCGCAAGCGAGTGATATGAACCCATCTTCTTCACCAATACACTCATCGAAACTGACATGTAACACCCCTCCGTTTTGATTTTTGTTCAAGTTGCTTTATGCTATGTTTGGTTGCAGTTACTTTGATATTGGATACATTTTGTTATGATGTTTTGATCGCTACTATTGAGCGACAACATTATTGTGGGATGTAGTTATCTGATTATTGTTTCACATGTATTATGGATTAATGATGTTGTAGAGTTAGCATGAGATGTTATTATGAGACTATTGGAATTATGATGGAAGTGTCAGTTTCGATGAGTGTATTGGTGAAGAGGATGGTTTCGCATCACTCGCTTGCGAGCGCCCTACGAATCCATAATTTCTTCTTCATGGTGTGTATTATATGCTGGATATATTGTACGATGTTGTTTACTTGGTTGTAGGATTGCAGGTACATGACATCGACTCCACCTGGTTTCTCAGGTTTGAGCGTGTCGATCCAACGGTTAAGTTGAACAGGAGATAGTAGCTAGGTAACATGTGTCAAGTCTATACCCTAGCCTGAGTGTGTCATCAGTTGTGTGTGTCGAGTCACTGTCTGTCTTGCTTTGATGTTATTTAATTCTGAAGCATTCTTGAGTTGGAAATAGATATTTAGAATAATTGCATTTAAATCATGTTGATGGTTATTTAATTTAAATAATGCAATGTGGATAAAAGTTTATACTTAAATTAATTAATTATATTTAGTTTATTTAATTAATTAAATTTGATCCAAGGGGTTGAATTTAGTTATTAAATAATTAAATTAATTAATTAAACGTGATGCAAGAGAATGAAAGGAAATAAAAGAATTAGAATTAATTTTGGAATTTAATTCCAACGTGTGAGAATTAAATTAGAAATTGTAATTAAATGTTTATTTGGGAAATTGGTTGCAACTTTGGAAATTAATTTATTATTTCAAATTTCATTTTAAATTGAAAGTGGGTTTTGAAAAGTGAAATTGAAATTGAAATTAAAATTGAAATTGAAAGTGAAATTGAAATTGAAAATTGAAATTGAAATTGAAATATCTAATTTGCATGTAATGTGAATTAGGGTTGTAAATATTGAAATTGAAATATCTAATTTGCATGTAATGTGAATTAGGGTTGAATTAGGGATTTTTGATTTATAAGAATATATGTTTTAATTTTAGGGCAAGAAAATTTTTAGAAAAATACATTTTTACAGTAGGGAAGAAATTTTGGAAAATTTGCACAAGGGTTTGAAGAAAGTTTGATTGTAGAATTGATTGAAGGAAAAATTGTTTGCATTTTTTGGATTTTGGATTGGATTCATTGGAGGATTGAAGAAAATTCAGGAAATCTTTGAAGGAGGCTTGCATCAAAAATTCATCTCTTCTTGTAGCTTCTTATACCAGGTTTTCTTCTTTGTGTTTTATTGTTCTTGATTGTTTTCTTTAAAATAGTAATGATTAAAGATTTGTTTGTTAAATCTGTTTTAGAAAACAAGCTTGATATTAGAAGAAAAGAATTAAATAAATTTACAGCCTTTGCTTGTGAAAATTCTTGAGTGAAAATTGTGAAAACCTTAGTTGAATTTAAATTATTTGGAGAAATTGATTTTATTGTTATTGAAATTAAGCATAGAGATTGAACAAGGCATTTAGAATGTTTTTAGAAAATGAAACCCTCTGTTATTATTAAAAATCGGATTTTAAAATCTGCAGTATAGTTATATTTTCATGGTAAAATGGTCTGATTGCGTTGCCTATAACTTTACTTTCACAAACTGGATTTTCAGGAAATTTAAAGGGTTTTTTCATTTTGCAATTTTCTAACCCTTGTCCAAAAATCTCAAATACCCCGATCATAGTTTTTGAGTTATGATTAAAACATGAGACTGCTGTTAAATTATTTTCCCATGGTTGTTCTGAAAATAAAATAATAATAAATTGATATTTATAAATATTAATATTTTATGTATTGTTATTATAATATTAAAATATTATTTAAGAATATTTTATATTATAATTTATAATACTAAAGTATTATATTTATTTATATTATTTTAAATAAAATTTGTATATTAGATTAGTGGAATTAAAATTATAAACATATGTTGAAATTATTGTTTATTTTAAAATGGCATGTTAAAGTTTAATTTAAGGAGTTAAATATTTGATTTAAAGAATACATAATTTACAATTGAATTGTGAAATTTAAATTCATATGTAAAAGGTCCAATTATTAATTTGATTTAATTAAAAAAATATATTTATATTTTGGAATATTGATGATAAATAATATTTTATTTTGAATTAATCAATTTGATATTCTGTAAAGGATAGAAGATATGTTAATGATTAAATATATTTAAATATATTAATTTATATTTAGTATATATATAGTGAAGGTATATATCCATTTGAGAGAATAAATAATATTTTATCATTTTTTATTCTGTTGTTTGCAAATTGGGTATTATTAATGTTCTAAAAGAAATAATTAGTATGTGTAGAAAATGTATAGAGAAATATATTTAAATATATTGAAGAATTATAGAAATATTTATATTTAAATATTTGTTTTAAGTAATGAGATTTAATTAGAAACAATATGAATGCGTGGCCAAATAGACAAGCCAAAAGATATTTTTATACATTGATGGAATTGCATGCTTTTAAATGAATAGTTGATGAGACATAGACTCTGGATAGAAAATTGAAAAGATTGTTTGAAATAGTGTTAGTTTGCATTAGAAGTAAATTTAGGAACTATCTCTATTGAAAAAGGCAAATAGTTATTATGTTTTATTTCCATAGAACAAATTAATCGTTGTGATTGGAATATTAAAGAATCTATATAATTGAGTTTATTAATATATATGTTTGGTGTATATATAATATGGAGCATGTAAAATATGTTAAGGGTAAATTCATTATCGTTGTGGTGGCTAAATTCTGCAACATGTTAGTATATTATGCAAATCAAACTTACATGACAAAACCTAACAAACCCTATGAGATATTGCTCTATACTAGATATGCTAAATTAAAACATTTAAACAACTAGAAATGTCAAATGAAATGATTTTAAAGCACAAATAAATGAAGCAAATCTATCCCATATTGGATTGATGCAACTTAGTGTTGTAGGAAGTTGCCCTTTCCCAATCCTTGATAAGCAAAATGCCAAATGATGAGCAAGATATCCTCTCAAATGAAGAGAGTGACCTTGCAATCAGAAAATATTGCTAAGCAAATGGTGTGATGATAAGCAAGATCAGTTCTCACAAGTGGAGAGTAACCTTACAATGAGCATGAGTTGTGTGTTGTGGATTTGTGTTCAAATGCTTTGCATTTATAGATTCAAGGTTGAGAGATTTAGAGAGTTTGATGAATGTGGGATCATTCATAAGCAAATGACAAGATGACACTTGTCAAGCTATGAGAGGGTGAGGAATGTGCAAGTCTTGGCCAATGTGCCACTTTCAAATTTGAATTTGAAAGACTTGACATGTTTTGGGGGGATGAAAGGTGTAATAAATGCTATGTTGACTTGTGCAAATAGCATTTAAAACCTTGTTGGAAGGGATAAGTCCCTTTTGGGGGGAAGATTCAAAATGGAAGAATATTCCATTTTGATGCCATTTTGAATGTAATTAGAGGAATTATAAATCAAATAAATGATTTATTGGTGCAAGTGGGTGGGTTAGTTAGGAGTTTAGATTTGACTCTAGTTGAGTCAAAAGCTGGAGAATGATAATCATGATTAGAAGTTAATTAATTTAGATTAATTAACTTAGGGGATTTTAGGGATTTGATATTTGATTTTAAATCAGTTTGATTTATTAAATCAAATAAGAAGAACCTTAGGAACTTAATTAAATAATTTGATTTATTTAATTAAGCTTGATGAACCTTAGGATTAAATCAATAAATTGCTTTAATTGATTAGTAGAAGAAATGAATGCATGATGTTAGTTACAGTGGAATGCATAATGTTATTTTTGGATGTCTACATTTTGCCCCTCTTTGAAGCAATGTACTCGTTGCATTGGTTCAAAGAATGATGTTGTCGGCATCGAAATTGAAAAATTCTTTGGTTTTTTCGGATGCCCCAGTGGAAATGAGTACGTTAGTACATTGCCCCCTCGAGAGATCAAGCGAAAAGATTCAATTTGAGGTGGATCTCACGACAAAGAGGTTCAAAATGGATGTATGGATGATGAGACTATATGATAATGATGATGTAAATGATATGTTTGGAAGATGCTTAGAATAACAAATTTATATTATCGTAAACAACTTTAAATGATTATGCAATGCATGCGAGATGGATGAGATGGATGATGTTGTCCTGATATGATGGTATGACATGATTATACGAAATGAGAATACGGATGCAAGATGGATGCATTGTTAGCATGATAGAAGATAGAAGAACGAGAGGGATAAACCCTTAAATGTAAGAAGAATGTAGAAGTCCAATAAGTCTCCTAGTCATCAAGACTTTATTGGATATGACGATGAATGATGATGATGTGTTGCTTATCTAGGGATGGGAAAAGAGCATACCTTTCTTTATGTTTGATAACACACGTAGGTGCGATGCATCAAGGTATTAAGAACCAGGATGGCGTGGCGCCTAGTGTGATGGACTTTGACTCGACAATCAAATAGGAGTACTCTTGTTCACACTTGACAAACATAACCTTATTCCGAATGCAGTTCAGAAATTCCAGACATCTCGGGCCAAAACATAAGAAGGCAAGCCTTCTTATGTGGTCAACAAGATACCTAAAACATCCTTCCTACAAACAAAACAAAATATGAATGATGAAGTTATTTTACAAGAATATCCAACAAGCACAGCAGATAAAAAAATAATGATCGTTGCCCCATTCCTTTCTCTCTAAACCTGTTTTGTTTAGGCATCATCGAGAGGTCCTTGGAATGAGCGCAAAATAAGATAAGTCTAAAAGACTAAAATAAAGTAAACAAACAAGCTAATGTTCTTCATATCATTAGCCAAGGCTAAACTACTGTGGGGTACTTGATGCTTATGTCCATCGCCGGAAAGCTTCATCCTAGGACATGTAGTGATCAGGGTTTTGGTGAGACTGATTTGGGTGATAAGCTATTGATACTCCGAGTTGACCAACTTGCTGACTTACTGACTTAGACCTTTGAGACTTTGACGATTAGGCGTTCACTTTAGAACCTGCTAAACTTGCTTCTGACTAATTCACCAAAGGGTGAAAATGACGATGATTTATTATGAGTGATGACAATCACGGGTGAAAGCGAGATGAAATGGATGCACCATTTTGGTTTTTTCAAATGTTTTGAGGCTGTTTTTGGAATTTTGAGATGTTTTACAAATGTTTTTGGTATTTTCAAGATTTTCCAATGTTTTTGGTATTTTCAAGATTTTACAACGAACAGACTAACTTAAAGACCTATCCTAGGGGTCTCGGCAACTAACCTTAGATTACCCGTGTCCACAGGCCTACCTCTCAATAACTTCACATTTGACATAACTGACGTTTGTAGTAGCAGTGATGACGATGACACCATAGATGGCTTACCTAGGCTCTTTGAAGATTCCAGCTTATTGATGATTAGTGTCTCACCCGCTGAGCCAATCCAACAAACCCACCAAATCCACTTAGTATACCCCCAACTCATCGATCACGACCAACGGGGACCGCCGATTCTAGATTCATTCGAAAACGATGAGGCTCTCTCCGAATTCATGGGACTAAGGGATACTGTTCCATGTGGAGATCACAAGGTAGGATTTGATATCACTCTAGACACACAAGCATACTATGGGGAGACGATTGAGTCTTTCAATCGCAAAAGAAAAAGAATAAGCTCAGAGTTATTGAGTGAAAACCACACTATGGCACTCTCTAACCATAAAATAGTAAAAATGAAGGATGCATCCAATGGCGAAAACCTCTCTGAGGCACCAGAGGATGAAGGATTCAATCTCCCCCCTACTGCTCTATACCAGGAGAAGTCAACAGTATTGGCAGAACAGTGCAACCCGGTCAACTTAGGAATAGAATCAGAACCACAAATTACCTTCTATGCAGAATCCCTCCTAGAAGAAGAACAAAAACTACTGGCAGCTTTCCTAAAGGAGAGAAAGGTAAATTTTGCGTGGACCTATGCAGACATGCCAGGCCTGGATCCTGAAGTAGTAGTGCATCATTTGGCCATTCACCCCGGAGCAAAACCAGTCAGATAGAAGCTAAGGAAGATGCACCCACAAATAGCCTTGCTTGTAAAGATTGAGCTACAAAAACTTCTGGATGTTGGCTTCATACGCCCGATTGACTATCCAGAATGGGTATCTAACCTCGTACCAGTCTCAAAACCAAAAGGGGGCATCCGCATCTGCACTGATTTCAGAGACCTAAACAAAGCATGTCCGAAGGATGACTTTCCACTACCCAACATTGACATGATAGTGGATATGACGGTCGGACATGAGATGCTTTCCCTAATGGATGGTTTCTCGGGGTACAATCAGATATTGATCGCAAAAGAATACCAACACAAGACAGCATTCACATGTCCGTGGGGCACCTACTACTGGAATGTAATGCCATTTGGGTTGAAGAATGCAGGAGCTACCTATCAAAGAGCCATGACATTAATCTTCCACGACATGATCCACAAAATAGTCGAAGATTATGTAGATGACATACTTGCTAAATAAAAGAAGAGACAAGACCATATAGCAACTCTAAGTGCTATCTTTGACAGGCTCGAACAATATAAGGTTAGACTCAACCCGAAGAAGTGTGTCTTTGGGGTGCAATCAGGGAAGCTGCTAGGATACATAGTTTCAATGAGAGGGATAGAGGTAGACCCTGCAAAGGTAAAAGCAATCCTTGAAATGAAAGCACCAAGAATGTTGAAACAACTAAGAGGATTACAAGGAAGACTCTAGTCCATCCGAAGATTCATAGCACAATTGGCAGATAAATAGATTGCCTATTCACACCTACTTCACAAGGGAGTAGCTTTCAGATGGGATGACAAATGCAAGCAAGCATTCAACAAAATAAAAGAATATCTACTTACACCACCTGTATTGATGCCACCAATTATGGGGAAATCACTAATCCTATATATCTCTACAACAACAGCCGCCCTGGGGGCCCTTTTAGCCCAACATGATGAAAAGGGAACTGAGCGGGCTATCTACTACATCAGCAGAACAATGGTGGGACATGAGCTCAATTACACGTCAATAGAGAAAGCTTGCCTAGCATTGGTATTTGCGGCTTAGAAATTCAGACACTACATGCTAGCGCACCAAATCAAGTTGATTGCCAAAATAGACCCTCTAAAGTACCTATTGACAAAAGCAGCACTTACAGGTAGAATGGCTAAGTGGGTAATGATATTATCTGAACATGATATCGCGTATGTAGAATGAAAAGCCATAAAAGGACAAGTCATTATGGATCAGCTGGAAGAAGCTCCCCTCTACACAGATAATCCACTCATATCAGAATTCCCAGATGAGTCCCTTTTTAACCTTGATGCAACAGACCACTGGAAGCTATACTTTGATGACTCTCACACACAACATGGGTCAGGAGCTGGTGTGTTTTTCATCACGCCGCAAGGAGACTGCATACCTAGATCATACAAGCTGGCATTCCCTTGTACGAACAATATAGACCAATATGAGGCTTTGACCATAGGACTCAAGATTGCAGCACAATGGCAAATCATGGCACTAAAAGTCTATGGCGACTCGCAACTTATCATCAACCAAGTCAACGGCGAATACCAAACCAAGGATGATAAGCTCACACCATACAAGAAGGTGGTAGAAAGCCTCAAGGAATCTTTCATCGATATTACCTTTGAGCAGATACCAAGGACAAACAACAGAGCGGCTGATGCAATGGTGACAATTGGATCCTTACTCGACATCCCTCATAACGTCTCGAAACATGAATTCCTCGTAGAGCAGCTTCTCGTACCCACATTCGAGGTACCAGAGTCAGAATACGCATGTGAACTTGTTGGTCCCGGTGATCTTTGGTATCATGATATATAGACCTACCTAAAGTTAGGAATCCTCCCCACTGACATCACCCCGAACCTAAAACGCACTTTCATCAAAAGAACTTCATGATTCGTCATCCTAGGAGAGACCCTCTTCCGTAGGAGTACCGATGGAACCCTGTTACGTTGTTTAAAACCTGAGCAAGCCTTGACTGCTCTAACTGAGGTACAGAATGGCACGTGTGGGTCATACTCAAGTGGTATGACCTTGGCTAAAAAGTTGCTAAGAATAGGTTACTACTAGCCGACGATGGAAAAAGAGGCACACAATTTTGTCAGAAAATGCTTGCAATGCCAATAGCATGGAGATCTTATTCATGCACTAGCTCAAGAACTGCATCCTATTGTTACACCTTGGCCCTTTTCACAATGGGGGCTTGATCTCATTGGTAAAATATCACCCACCTCATCCAATGGCCATAAATTCATTATCACCGCCACCGAATACTTCACTAAGTGGGTCGAAGCAATTCCCATGACCTACATCACCGGAAAGAAGATATCCAAGTTTATCCTGAATTACCTCATTTGTTGGTACGGTGTCCCCCAATCCATTATCTCTCATAATGGGACACCCTTCAAGAATCAGGATGTCCGTGACTTGTGTGAAAAATTCAAAATCAAGCATCACTTTTCCACTCCATATTATCCACAAGGCAATGGTCAAGCAGAAGCTACAAATAAAACCATTTTGAAAATCCTCAAGAAAACAGTCAATGACTCTGGTCGTGACTGACATCTGCAGTTAAATCCCGCCTTATGGGCCTACCGCACCAGCATCCGCACACCAACAAGCGCCACCCCATTCTCTTTGGTCTACGGATCAGAGGCCATACTCCCCATTGAGATCGAGCTCCCATCACTAAGGATATCACTGGAAAACCTTATCACAAATGAGGAATAAAGGGTCACAAGAATCAATGAGCTGGAATTACTAGATGAAAGGCGCATGGATGCCCTTAATCATCTACAAGTGTACTAGAATCGCCTAAAAAGGAGCTACAACAAGAACATCAGACAACGCACTTTCCAAGTTGGTGACCTCGTGCTGAAAGAAAACCAAAAGAACGTGCCAAATCCAGATACAAAGGGAAAATTTGAGCCCAACTGGCTGGGACCTTTCGTCATCACTGCAAGTTACACATCAGGGGCATATCAACTAGCAACACCAGAAGGCGAGCCTCTGCAGGAGCCTCTGAATAGCTCTCATCTCAAAAAGTTTTATGCCTAAACATTGCAAGGTATAGAACCAGAAAATACAAAAACAATCAGAAAAAGTCCTGAAAAAATGGTTACCTCGATGAAAACCTGCAAACAGGCATCTTGGTGACAACAAAAAAAATCAAAAGATCAAAAAATCCAAAAAAAAAAAATCAGAAAAGGATTGAAAAATAGTAAAGAGAAAAAATCGTCCTCTAGTGAAAACCACTTCGGTGGCGCTTTGGGCAAGTACCTTGGTGAAAACCTGGCAAACAGGCATCAAGTGTAAATAAAGTACCTTCCCCATCTATCAGGATTTGCGCAACTCATCCACTCCATCACATTCCACTTATCTGCTCGCATCCATACTCCAAGTTATCTTAATCTTGGAAAATTTTGGTGCACGCTTTACACTTGTTTATGGTAAACACCTTGACATGGGTCATTTTCATTGCTCCCATCCTATCCAACATTATCTAAGCCTTGAAGCATTATCCGAATGAGCGTTCCTCTATTCGAACACCTTATCTTATCGCAAGATGATCCATATCCATTCATATCCAAGAATCTACCCATGGTCGTTCAAACATTGCTAGACACTGGGGGTAGATATTTGCATCTTGCTTGACGAATAAATCTTGATGTATACCATCCAACTTATGAAGTGATCCAAACATTGGAAAATGTGAAATCAAATTGATCAAAGAATTTGTGAGCCAAAAATCCAAATCACTAGCCCATGGCATATTTTGACAAGAAGACGTTCCTCATCGAATATCAATCCAAGCAATCCATATCAGTCGCATCTAGTGCGCACATCAGCATCACATCAAATCATCAAAGCTATTTTGTTCCAAATCAAGCTTCATCTTGATCAATCGAATCCAATCAATCATCACCTTGTTTGACTTAACACACTTAGTCAAACTATCATCTTGTACACGAGTTTACTCTAGGATATAGGATGGTGAAATCTTACACATGGATTGTGTAGATTCAGCCATCTTCATAGAATAATATAGTTCATTTACTCCAAACAAAATGCTAAAGCTAAACCAAACATGCATGGAGAAAAGGAAATACAACCTATTCTATGATGGATTGGTGCCCTCCATGAAGATGTGAGAGAGCCCTTTCCCAATCCCTTTCTAAGCCAAATGAGATAGACAATGAGTTGCTATGAGCTCAAGTTGCCTATAGTTTAGATACCTTCAAAGTGTGTTGTAGAAATGAGAGAAGATGGCTTGCATTTATAGGAAAAGTTGATAGAAGAGAGGCCAAAATTAGGCAATGTGGGACTAAATCCCATCCAATAGGATAGAGAAATTTGGCATGATGGGATTGGTCAAAGCTTGTGCAAGTTTTGGCCAATGTGCCCATTCAAATTTGAAAAATGTCAATAAATGCATGTTGTTGAGGGTTTTGGGGGGAATAATCTTTGTTCAAAAAAGTCAAAGATGAGAGTTATTGAGGGAAAATAACTCTTTTTAATAAATCAATAAATTGATTTATTGATGCAAGTGGGTGGGTTAGTTAGGAGTTTAGATTTGACTCTAGTTGAGTCAAAAGCTAGAGAATGCTAATCATGATTAGAAGTTAATTAATTTAGATTAATTAACTTAGGGGATTTTAGGGATTTGATATTTGATTTTAAATCAGTTTGATTTATTAAATCAAATAAGAAGAACCTTAGGAACTTAATTCAATAATTTGATTTATTTAATTAAGCTTGATGAACCTTAGGATTAAATCAATAAATTGCTTTAATTGATTAGTAGAAGAAACGAATGCATGATGTTAGTTACAGTGGAATGCATAATGTTATTTTTGGATGTCTACAATCGTATTTCATTTTTATAAGATGTATGCAATGTATGATTGAATAGAGATTTGAAAATGGATTGATTAGTGTATATGGAAAATGGATAGAGAAACAATATGTTATTATATTAAACTGATTGAATGTGTTAAATAGAAAATTGAATGAGATGTAAGATTTGGTTAGGAAATGGAAAGAGTTTACTTGCATGGATTTGTGTCGATTTAAAAGTAAATTAAGAAGTTGTTTTATTGATGAGGCAATCAATTATGTTATTTATTAATTTCTATTTAGATTAATTGAATCATTGTGATTGGATTATGAAAGAGATATGGATTTAGTATATCCAAAAGTAGTATCTTCCTCATGCTTATCTTAAAAGATTTAATTCTTTGTATTCAGTAAAGGGAAGTAAGTTTAATTGTTTTAGATTTCCAATAATGAAAAGGGAAATAGAGGTTATGATTATTTTAGATGATCTACTTATCATGTCTTTGACTTTGTCAACACTACCTATTGAATGAGTATGGATTTAGGAAATCCAAATATTAGATTTGATTGATGACTTGAATGCTTTTGTTGCTATGTCGTCAAGTTGCATTGTTGGTTTTGGGATTTAGTGTTAGTCCTAAATTATAAGTCTTCCAGAAGAACTTAGAGGATAAGGGTTGTTGAATCTTTATGCCATCCAGTTGTTTTCATGTTCAGTTTTACCCGATTTTCATGAACGGGGATGTTTGCACCTCCTTGTTTAGGAGCGGATTATGGGATCCGTGTCTCCTTGTATGGAGTGACCTTGTTATGTGGTTTCATCTTGTTGCCTCCTGTGAAAGGAGTGGACAACAACCTCCAAGATGTTGGAGTGAGATATTTTGTACCTCTTGTGAAAGGAATGGACTATGTGTTGTTTCCTCCAAGATGTTGGAGTGAGTTTCTATTATGTGTATCCTCCTTGTGTTGGAGTGGATTATGATGCCTAGTTGGTATGCACTTGTGGTTCCCTTGGTGGATTGTTTGGGTGTGTGTTGTCGAATAGAAGAGTGGCTTCTGTTAGGCGCCAGAGCCCAAAGAGGTAAACTGGATAACCTTCAGGAGTGATTTAAACAAGTGATAATTAAAATAATGTACTTAGAAGATTAGGACTAACTTCTCACATTAATCAAGATAATTTAATCCTCACTCATAGACACAAGGGCTTGTTTAGACTTGGGATGAGTGAGAAGGCCTGGAATGGCAAGATCAACTATCTAGTTCTTGCGAGAGGTAGTTGATTCCGCATGAGTGAGTATGAATGCCGAGATTCGGTTGAGGCCACTAGGATTACTTGTGCTGGACCCTATGAAGAATTCTCAGAGGAGATCTCATGACAAACCTTGCAATGACACTCTATCTATGACAACTGTTGTTAATTGTTTTATGTGTATGGTTCTGTGAACATACTTGATCTACTTTATGTCTGGAAGCAATGTGACCTATGTCAGTGATGTTGGAGTTGTACTTGTATTGTACTTGTATTGTATTTGATTTGTACTTGTATTGTACTTGAGTTGTACTTGATTCATACTTGTATGGTGAATGAGTTGTACTTGTTAATTCATTTGGTTGGTTATGTCAGTATGAGTCAGTATGAGTCTGCCTTTGGTTAGTGGTTGTAGATTTTAGTCCATGTTACTTTGTTACTATCTCATAGCATGGGGGGTGGGCCTTCGGGTACCACATTGGTTGGGTGGAACATGCACCAAAACCGTTGGACCCCCATCGATCTTCAGTACTTGGTGGTGAGACATCCAGATGGATAGCTCGCAGTTCTTGTTGTATTATCTTGCATTTTAATATTTTAACTTGTATAAGTTATTTTATCCCTCTTATGTTTATGAGGTGGAAGTTTGTAATTGTAACCTTGAGTACTATTGCCTCATTCTGGGAATGAGTGATGTATCTTTTGGATCAAGATAATGTTTATGAGATTGTATCTTGGTTGATTATCTTATTATGTTATGTGGTATTCTTATGATGTATGTTGGTTACTTCATAAAGTTCATAATGCTATGGTTATATGTATTATGTATGTGTGGGTTTGAGTAATCCTAACCTTTTAGCCTTAGAGGTTGTTGTTAAATAGTAAGTGAATGTGTATGTTAAATGCACTTTATAAAAAAAAAATTTGGTTCGCTTAAGATGTTAATTGCAACTTTCTTTAGGGTTACTTGGTGGGGCATTACATGACACTTCCATCATAATCCAATAATCTCATAATAAAATCTCATGTTAGCTTTACAACATCATTAATCCATTAAAGCATGAGAAATACTAATTGGGTCAACACATCATACAATAATAGTTGTCGTTCAATAGTAGTGATCAAAACATCATAACAAAATGTATCCAGTATCAAAGTAACTACAACCAAGCATAGCATAAAGCAACTTGAACAAGAAGCAAAATGGAGGGGTATTACAACATTGCCAAGGAAATTTACAAAAGACAAACCCAAATAATTTACATGCCTATAGAAAGACTTATAGAACCGCATCTAATACTTCAGTGTAATTTACACCAAAATGTCACAAAGAGATCTCAAACACATCATAAAGGCACAATAGTATAATAACCATCGTATTTTAATCCAATAACAATTTTCTTACAAGCAATAAAATAATTAAATACAATTGCATTCTCTAGTCATCCCAAATTAACTAAATAACTACAAGAAACATCAAACTATTTATTATTCCAATTCCTTCAATTTTAAATAATAAAATATTTTTTCCTCGAATAGATTACATCATTAAATTAATTATAATTTTCTCTCTTTCAAAACACATTATTTTAAATTCACCTAATATGTGCATTTATATGAAACTAATCTAATGACCATTTAAATGAAAACAATCTCCTTATTTCAAGAAAAATACATCATTTTAAACTTAACTCAACTTGTACATGAACATTCTCTTCTTAAAAAGAAGTAAATAATCTAATTATCTAATTTACAATTCCATGATAATATTTTTTTTTATAAAACATATTAAACCTTTATTTGATATTCAAATACCATAATTATATATTTACACAATATGTATATGTATATAATATATACATTATATATATAAATATATATACAACATATATACCATATACATATATAGTTGTAATATATATATTAAAACCTAAATGTTATTAAATAAATTTGAAATATCAAAAAAAAAAAGACCTAATTAATTTTTTTGTTTAAAACGACGAACTCATAGCACGTACAATTGAAGCCTTCACAAGTGGGAGCGTCGATTGTACTATCTACAGACCGGTCACCCTCAAAGTGCAGAGGGGGCAACGCTTCCTATGGGGCAGTGCGTCCCCCTATAAGGTGGGCGCACTACTTGAGAGGCAGCACTCCATGCTATGCATAATGTAGGTGGTGGGGAATACAACCACCCCCACCAACCACGATTTATTTTTATTTTTATTTTTTATTTTTTATATATTGTTTTTCATTCTAATGAAATTCGATTTCGTTTCCCATAAAACTATTACGTCGTACAAACGACGATTTTTTTTAATTAAAAAAAAATCCACAAAAATAACATGTATATATATATATAAAGAATTTCAACTTAATAGTTAAATTGGAGAAGCTTTTCCAAAACATTCACCTATAGGTGAAATTATTAAATTTCCAGAGAACACCCCAAATTTTATAGAGGATTTTAAAATAACATTTCAACTAAATTTCTCCAATTCATACACAAAGAAAAGAACAAGGTATCTATAGGAAGATCGAGATTTCTTTCTAGAAGCTTTTAATAAACAAATCCTCTAGGCATTTCCTAATCAGAGGTTTAATATTTTTCTTTAAAAAAAAATATCATGACAACAACAAAAGCTTTAAAATTTTCCTTTATCTAAAATCATATCCTTTTCCTAAATCGATTTAACAAAACAATTCATTGAACCATACAATTCCTTATAAATATTATAAACAATAGAATAACACAAGAAGAGAGCCCAAATCAAGAAGCTTCAGACAAAATGAATATTTGATGTTAAGCCTCCTCCAAAGCTTCCATAGCTTCTTCCTAGCAACCACAATAATTATAGCACCAAAATAGTATCCAAAATTCATAATAAACGCAACAAGAACAATTCCTTTATAATTCCTTGTAATACCCCTCTGTTTTGCTTCTTGTTCAAGTTGCTTTATGCTATGTTTGGTTGCAATTACCTTGCTTCTGGATACATTTTGTTATGATGTTTTGATCGCTACTATTGAGCGACAACTATTATGGTAGGATGTAGTTATCTGATTATTGTTTTGCATGCATTATGGATTAATGATGTTGTAGAGTTAGCATGATATATTATTATGAGATTATTGGAATTATGGTGGAAGTGTTAGTTTCAATGAGTGTATTGGTGAAGAGGACGGTTTCGCATCACTCGCTTGCGAGTGCCTTAAAAATCCATAATTTCTTCTTCACGGTGTGTATTATATGTTGGATATATTGTACGATGTTGTTTACTTGGTTGCAGGATTGCAGGTACATGACATCGACTCCACCTGGCTTCACAGGTTTGAGCATGTCGATCCAACGGTTAAGTTGAACGGGAGATAGTAGCTAGGTAACATGTGTCAAGTTTACACCCTAGCCTTAGTGTGTCGTCAGTTGTGTGTGTCGAGTCATTGTTTGGTCTTGCTTTGATGTTATTTAATTATGAAAAATTCTTGATTTGGAAATAGATATTTAGAATAATCACATTTAAATCATGTTGATGATTATTTAATTTAAATAATGCAATGTGGATAAAATTTTATATTTAAATTAATTATATATATTTAAATTATTTAATTAATTAAATTTAATCCCAAGGGGTTAAGTTTAGTTATTAAATAATTAAATTCATTAATTAAACGTGATGCAAGAGAATGAAAAGAAATAAAAGAATTAAAATTAAATTTGGAATTTAATTTCAACGTGTGGGAATCAAATTGGAAATTGTAATTAAATATTTATTTGAGAAATTAGTTGCAACTTTGGAAATTAATTTATTATTTCAAATTGCATTTTAAATTGAAATTGAAGTTAATATCTAATTTGCATGTAATGTGAATTAGGATTGTAAAAATTGAAATTGAAATTAATATCTAAAGTGCATGTAATGTGAATTAGGGTTGTAAAAATTGAAATTGAAATTGAAATTGAAATATCTAATTTGCATGTAATGTGAATTAGTGTTGAATTAGGTATTTTTGATTTATAAGGAATACACGTTTTAATTTTAAGGGAGAAAGTTTTTTAGAAAAATACATTTTTACAGCAGGGAAGAAATTTTGGAAAATTTGCATAAAGGTTTGAACAAAGTTTGATTCTAGAATTGATTGAAGGAAAGATTGTTTGCATTTGTTGGATTTTGGATTGGATTCTTTGGAGGAGGCTTGCATCAGAAATTCATCTCTTCCTGTAGCTTTTTGTACCAGGTTTTCCTCTTTGTGTTTTATTGTTCTTGATTGTTTTTCTTTAAAATAGTAGTGATTAAAGATTTGTTTGTTAAATCTATTTTAGAAAATAAATTTGATATTAGAAGAAAAGAATTAAATAAATTTGCAGCCTTTGCTTGTGAAAATGCTTGAGTGAAAATTGTGAAAACTTTAGTCGAATTTAAATTATTTGGGGAAATCGATTTTGTTTTTATTGAAATCAAACATAGAGATTGAACAATGCATTTAGAATGTTTTTAGAAAATGAAACCTTATGTTTATTATTAAAAAACGGATTTTAAAATCTACAGTATAGTTATATTTTTCATGGTAAAATGGTCTGGTTGCGTCGACTATAACTTCACTTTCCCAAACTGGGTTGTCAAGAAATTTAAAGAGTTTTTGTATTTTGAAATTTTTTTATCCCTGCCAAAAAATCGCAAATACCCAGATCGTAGTTTTTGAGTTATGCTTGAAACATGAGACTGTTGTTAAGTTATTTTCCCATGGCTGTTTTGAAAATAAAATAATAATAAATTGATATTTATAAATATTAATATTTTATGTATTGTTATTATAATATTAAAATATTATTTAATAATATTTTATATTATAATATATAATATAAAAGTACTATATTTATTTATATTATTTTAAATAAAATTTGTATATTAGATTAGTGGAATTAAAATTATAAACATATGGGGAAATTATTGTTTATTTTAAAATGGCATGTTAAAGTTTAATTGAAGGAGTTAAATATTTGATTTAAATAATGCATAATTTAAAATTTAATTGTGGAATTTAAATTCATATGTAAAAGGTCCAATTATTAATTTGATTTAATTGGAAAAATATATTTATATTTTGGAATATTGATGATAAATGATATTTTATTTTGAATTAATCAATTTGATATTCTGTAAAAAATAGAAGATATGTTAATGATTAAATATATTAAATATATTAATTTATATTTAGTATATATACATTGAAGGTATATATTCATTTGAGAGAATAAATAATATTTTATTTTATTTTATTCTGTTGTTTGCAAATTGGGTATTATTAGTGTTCTAAAAGAAATGATTAGTATGTGTAGAAAATGTATAGAGAAAGATATTTTTAATAGAAGTAATTACTTGATTTAAAAGAAAATATATTGAAATGTATATATATATCCATGAGTATTTTTAATCAAGTATTACCTTGTTTTATTTCAGTGCGTGTAATTTAGCTTTGCATGAGGAATTTAAAAGATAAGTTTTGAATGTATGGTCAAAATTGATAAGGAAAAAGATATTTAAATATATTGAAGAATTATATAAATATTTATATTTAAATGTTTGTTTTAATTAATGAGATTTAATTAGAAACAATATGAATGCATGGTCAAATATATAAGCCAAAAGATATTTTTTATACATTGATGAAATTTCATGTTTTTAAATGGATAGAGAAACAATATGTTATTATATTAAAATGATTGAATGTTTTAAATAGAAAAGTGAATGAGATGTAAGATTTGGTTAGGAAATGGAAAGATTTTACTTGCATGGATTTGTGCCGATTTAAAATTAAATTAAGAAGTTGTTTTCTTGATGAGGCAATCAATTATGTTATTTATTAATTTTTATTTAGATTAATTGAATCATTGTGATTGGATTATGAAAGAGATATGGATTTAGTATATCCAAAAGTAGTTTCTTCCTCATGATTATATTAAAGGATTTAATTCTCTGTATTCAGTAAAGGGAAGTAAGTTTAATTGTTTTAAATTTCCAATAATGAAAAGGGAAATAGGGGTTATGATTATTTTAGATGATCTAGTTATCGTGTTTTTGACTTTGTCAACACTACCTATTGAATGAGTATGGATTTAGGAAATCCAAATATTAGATTTGATTGATGACTTGAATGCTTTTGTTGCAATATCGTCAAGTTGCATTGTTGGTTTGGGATTTAGCGTTAGTCCTAAATTATAAGTCTTTCAGAAGAACTTAGAGGATAAGGGTTGTTGAATCTTTATGCCATCCAGTTGTTTTCCCTTGGGTAGTGCATGGTGTCTTTTCAATTTTACCCAAGTTTTCACGAACAGTGATGTTTGCACCTCCTTGGTTTAGGAGCGGAGTATGGGATCCGTGTCTCCTTAAAAGGAGTGGACTATGTGATTGTTGCCTCCAAGATGTTTGGAGTGAGTTTCTATTATTTGTATCCTCCTTGTGTTGGAGTGGTTATGATGCCTAGTTGGTATGCACTTGTGGTTCCCTTGGTGGGTTGTTTGGGTGGGTGTTGTCGAATAGAAGAGTGGCTTCTGTTAGGCGCCAGAGTCCAAAGAGGTAAACTGGATAACCTTCAGGAGTGTTTTAAACAAGTGATAATTAAAATAATGTACTTAGAAGATTAGGACTAACTTCTCACTAATCAAGATAATTTAATCCTCACTCATAGACACAAGGGTTAGTTTAGACTTGGTGTGAGTGAAAAGGCCTGGAATGGCAAGATCAAATATCTTGTCCTTGCGAGAGGTAGTTGATTCCGCATGAGTGAGTATGAGTGCCGGGATTCAGTTGAGGCCACAAGGATTACTTGGGCCAGAGCCTATGAAGAATGCCCAGAGGAGATCTCATGAAAAACCTTGCGATGACACTCTATCTAGGACAACTATTGTTAATTGTTTATATGTATGGTTCTATGAACTTACTTGATCTACTTTATGTCTGGAAGCAATGTGACCTATGTCAGTGATGTTGGAGTTGTACTTGAGTTGTACTTGATTTGTACTTGTATGGTGAATGAGTTGTAGTTGTTAATTCATTTGGTTTGTTATAACAGTATGAGTCAGTTTAAGTCTACCTTTTGTTAGAGGTAGTAGAATCTTTGTCTATGTTACTTTGTTACTATCTCCTAGCATGGGGGTTGGGCCTTCGGATACCACATTGGTAGGGTGGAACATGCACTAAAACCATTGGGTCCCCATCTATCTTCAATACTTGGTGGCGAGACATCCAGATGGACAGCTCGTGGTTCTTGTTGTAATTACTTGCATTGTAATATTTTAGTTTTGTATATGATACTTTATCCCTCTTTTGTTATGAGGTGGATGTTTGTAATTGTAACCTTGAGTACTATTGCCTCATTCTGGGAATGAGTGATGTAACTAATGGATTAAGATAATGTTTATGAGATTTATCTTGGTTGATTATCTTATTATGTTATGTGGTATTCTTATGATGTATGAAGTTTATTTTATAAAGTTTATAAGGCTATGGTTTTATGTAATATGTATGTGTGGGTTTAAAGTAATCCTAACCTTGTAGCCTTAGAGGTTGTTGTTAACTAGTAAGTGAATGTGTATGTTAAATGTACTTTATAAAAAAAATTAGTTCGCTTAAGACGTTAATTGCAACTTCCTTTAAGGTTACTTGGCGGGGCATTACATTCCTATAACCAAAAACTCTACAATCCTCTGTGTATTTTCCAAATTTTCATTCTTTCCCCAGAAATAATATCCTTAAAAAATATCCTCACACTCTCATGAAGAAGCTTTCCTCTTCTTTCCAAAATCCCAAAAATTCTCTCCGTGAATAAACTTTCAACAACCTCTTAATTAATTTTAACTCTAATATGCTGGTAAGATTAAAATATCTTCTAACAACCAAATCTAATTTCCATTTAATTTAATAATTTCAAATTGAAATTAATTACCACCAAATAAAATAAAATTCCAAAATGAAATTAGATTCTCTTTTGCTTTTAATTTTCTCAACATCTTATTTAATTTATTAATTTTGATTATTTAATAAATAAATTCAACCCATTGGATTAAATTTAATAAATTAAATTTAATTAATTAAATTAATTAATTTAAATATAAACTTCTATCCACAATATCAAATTTAAATAAATAAATATTCAACATTAATTAATATAATAATTATAAATATTTATTTCCATAATCAAGAACCCTTCAGAAATAAATAATATTAAAAAAAGGAAACCAATGACTCATCAGAAATGACTGACGACACACTATGGCTAGGGTATAGACCTGACACATGTAACACCCCTCCGTTTTGCTTTCTAGATTGGACAGTGTGTCCTTGTTTTGCGTTGATTTATGTTTCTGGATATTCAGATACCTTATCTTGTGTGTGTCTATTTGGATACTGTTCATTGAGCGATAGATTATATTATGTGATGTGATTTGATTTATCTGATGCTTTAGTTTACATGTTTTAATTGGTGTAAATATGTTAGTTGATATAACATGTAATTGCTTATGAGATTATTGGAATTATGATGGAAGTGTCAGTTTTGATGAGTGTATTGGTGAAGAGGACATTTTCACATCACTCGCTTGCGAGCGCCCTACGAATTCATGATTTCCTCTTCACGGTGTGTATTATATGCTAGATATATTTTATGATGTTGTTTACTTGATTCTCAGGTTTGCAGGTACATGACACCGACTCCACCTAGTTTCACAAGTTTGAGCATGTCGATCCAATGGTTAAGTTCAATGAGAGATAGTAGCTAGGTAACATGTGTCAAGTCTACACCCTAGCCACAGTGTGTCATCAGTCGTGTGTGTCGAGTCATTGTTTGTCTTGCTCTAATCTTAGTTAATTCTGAATGGATTATTGATTGGAAATAGATATTTAGAAAAATTGCATTATATCATGTTGATGATTATTTAATTTAAACTATGCAATGTAGATAAAAGTTTATTTTAAAGTTAATTAATTATATTTAATTTATTTAATTAATTAAATTTTATCCATGGGGATGAATTTAATTATTAAATAATTAAATTAATTAATTAATTAGGATGTTAAGGAAATTAAAAGAATTTAAATTCATTTTGGAATTTAATTTCATTTAGTGGGAATTTAGTTATATTGGAATTTTATTTCAATTAAGTTGGAATTAAATTCGAATTTCAAATTGAATTTTAAATGCAAAGTTGGTTTTCAATTTTTGAGAGTTAATTAATATTTAGATATTTTAAATTCTTGATTTGCATGCAAAATTAGATTTGGTGGTGTAAGATATTTTGGATTGAATAGGATTGCATGTTTAATTAAGAAAAAGAAGAGATTATTGAAAAGTCATGAATTTTTCTAAGAGAAGTTTTGGGAAGGAAGATTTTGGGGAAAATTGCACAAAGGAGGGTTTGAAGAAATTTTTGGCTATAAAATTGATTTGGAAAAATTATGTTGGAGTTTGGTTGTGTTTTTGGATTGGTTGCTTGCTTGGATTAATTGCACGCTTGAAGAGAATTCGTGAGATCCTTGGAGGAGGATTTTCATCTGAAATTCATCTTTTCCTATAGCTTCTTGAACCAGGTTTTCTTCTGTGTTTTTTTATTGTTCTTGGTTGCTTGTAAAATAGTAGTGTTTAAAGATTTGTTTCTTAAATCTATTTTAGAAAAGAAATTTGTGATTAGAAGAAAGAAAACAAACAAATAAATTTAAAGCTTCTACTGTTGAAATGTTTGTAGAATTTAATTTATTTGAGGAAATGGATTGTTTTGTTATCTAAATCGAACCTAGAGGTTAAACAAAACATTTAGATTGTTTAAAGAATTTAAATCTTTGTAGAAAACAAATTTGTTTAAAAAATTAAAAAAAAACTTTTGTAAATATTCGGTGGTGAAATCTAGAGGATTTGAAAAACTTTTGGTTTTAAATTTAGATCCATTTAGTATTATTTTTCTTTTATTGTTCATGAATTCGAGAAAAGAGTTTATAAGAATTAATTTTTTTAAAGCTTCTCTGAAATTTGGATGTCTTCTGGAAAACTTTCATATTTTTACTGTAGGTGAATGATTCAGAATAACTTCTTCAATTTGTCTTTATGTTGAATTCTAGTTAAATATGTAAATATATTTAATATATATACATATGTATTTACATATGATATATATATATATATTAAAAAAAAAATTACTGTCGAAAATTCTTTTCGAAATTGTTTTTGTCGCCGTATGGTTGACATTTTTCTATGTTAATGTGATGTGAATTTGTCTTTTTATTTAAAAGTGTTATTGGTTTTGAGGAATCATTGTTGTGAGGCAGATCCATTTGGAGGATAAGCAAAACCTTGTTCGCTGTTTTATTTTTTTTAATTTTCGTTTTTTTTTTTTGAGCTAATTTGTGTTAGCATGGGGAGGATCTACCTCCCCACAGCCGCCCCCATATGGGAGGGACTGTGTGGAGGGAGACCCCCTCCAGACCACCCCTCGGCCAACCTTTTAGGGAGCATGGGGAGCGGCGAAAGTACAGTCGCACCCCCTCTCCCTTTCGTGTTAAGATGAAACCCCTATGTTATATGGGGTGTGAACTATGTTCTCTATGCTCGCCTTTAAATTTTTGACATTCAATTTATATAATATATATATTATATTTATATATATAAAAATTTATGTCTTTGGAAGTTATTAATAAGGATTTATTTTTATTCTGAATAAAATAATGTGGTATTTTGTAGAATGAGAGAAAACATATTTAATGAATATATACAATATTTATATATGGTTGAATATATTATTATATATTTAATGTATATATAAATGAAGCTTATATATATATATATATATATATATTTTATATATACGTATATATAAATGAAGCTTATATATATATATATATATATATATATATTTTATATATACGTATATATTTAAATGTGTTTATCTACAAGTGGTTGTGTCTAATGTAATTAAGGAATGGTAGAAATTAGACGTGTTAGTTTTAAACTAAAGAAATGATTTAAATGCATGGAGTTTTTAAAAGATAAGATTTGAATGCATGATCAATTAGATATGGAAACAGAGATTTTATTTTGAAAATATTACATGTTTTATATAGAAAATTGGAAGAGACATAGATTCTGGATAGAAAATTGAAAATATTATTTGCAATAGTTTTATGTAGTATTAAAAGTAAATTTAGGAAATAATGATATTGAAGAAGGCAGATATTTATTTTATTTAGTTTATTTCTATTAGATCAATTTAATTTTTGTGATTGGAATAGGAAAGAGTTTTGGATTTAGAATATTCAAAAAATAGTAATTTCCCCGTGATTGCCTTAAATGTTTTATTTTCTTTGTATTTGTAAAAGAGAAGTGAGTCTAATTGTTTTAGACGTCCTGTAATGAAAGAGGAAATATGGTTATATGATCAGTTCAGTTAATCTAGTTATTATGCCTTTGACTTTGTCAACATTATCTATTGAATGATTATGGATTTAAGAAATCCAAATATTAGATTTGATTAATGACTTAAATGCTTATTGTAGCTATGTCATCAAGTTGCATTGTGGGATTTGAGATTTAGTGTTAGTCCAAAATTATAAGTCTTCTAGAAGATCTTAGAGGATGAGGGTTGTCGATTCTTAATGTCAACTAGTTGTTGTCCCCTTGGGTATTGCATGATGTCTTTCAGTATTTACTCGATTTCCATGAACGGGGATGTTTTGTGCCTCTTGTGAAAGGAGTGGACTATGTGTTTGTTGCCTCCAAGATGTTTGGAGTGAATTCTATTATTTGTTTCCTCCTTGTGTTGGAGTGGTTATGATGCCTAGTTTGTATGCACTTGTTATTTCCTTGGTGGTTTCTTTGGGTGTGTGTTTTCAAATAGAAGAGTGACTTTTGTTAGGTGTCGGAGTCCAAAGAGGTAAACCGGGTAACCTGCAGAAGTGAGTTAATCAAGTGATAATTAAATTAATGTACTTAGATGATTAGGATGCCTTCCACACTAATCAAGATAATTTTTCCTCACTCATAGACACAAGGGCTCGTTTAGACTTGGGATGAGTGGGTAGGTCTGAAATGGTAATCATCTATCTTGTTAGTACGAGAGATATATGATGCCGCATGAGTGAGTATGAGGGTCAAGATTTGGTTGAGGTCACCAGGATTACTGAAGCCTATGAAGTATTCCTAGAGGAGATCTCATGACTACTATGCGATGACACTCTATCTAGGACAATTGTTGTTAATTGTTTTATGAGTATGGTTCTCTACACATACTTGATCTATTTTTATGTCTGGAAGCAATGTGACCTATGTTAGTGATGTGAATGTTGTACTTGTGTTGTAATTGAGTTATACTTGTTTATTGGATTTGCTTGGTTATGTCAGTATGAGTCTGCCTTTGGTGAGTGGTTGTAGATATTTGTCCATGTTATGTTATTACTATCTCCTAGCATGGGGGGTGGGCCTTCGGGTACCACTAGGGTGGAACATGCGCTATACACCATTGGATCCCCATCTATCTTCAGTTCTTGGTGGCGAGACATCCAGATGGACATCTCATAGTTCTTGTTGTAATCTCTTGCATTATAATATTTCAATTTATAATAATTTATTTTATCCCTCTTATGTTATGAGGTGGAATTATGTAATTGTAACACATTTATACTATTTCCTCATTCTGGGAATGAGTGATGTAACTATTGGATTAATTTTAATGTTTATGAGATTGTATCTTGGATGTTTATCTTATTATGTTATGTGGTATCCTTGAGTTGTATGATGTTTATTTCATAAAGTATATAATGCTATGGTTATATGTAATATGTTTGTGTGGGTTTAAGTAATCCTAACCTTGTAGCCTTAGAGGTTGTTGTTAATTAGTAAGTGAATGTGTATGTTAAATACACTTTATAAAAAAAAAAATATTGGTTCGCTTAAGTCGTTAATTACAACTTCCTTTAGGGTTGCTTGGCGGGGCATTGCACACTATGGCTAGGGTATAGATCTAACACAAGTAACCTAGCTACTATCTCCCAATCATCATATCATTGGGTTGACATGCTCAAACCTATGATGTCAAGTGGAGTCAATGTCATATGCCTGCAAACCTATATCCAAGGCATCAATATCACATGTATATAAAATCATTATAAAATTCATCGTGAAGAGGAAATCCCCAAAATGTAGGGTGATTGTAAGAGAGTGATGCAACAATGTCCCCTTCACCAATATAGTATCACCAAACTGACACTTCCATCATTAATAAAACTCATCAGCAATAATCATGTCATAATAAACCAACATTATTCTTAATCAAAGCATGTCAAGTATAACATCAAGGAAATTACATCTCATAACATACATAGTTCATATTTCTTTATAAGAAATGATAAAATAATAAAGCATCATAATCTAACATAAGAGAAAAATAGAGGGGTGTTACAAATTTTCAAGGAAATCACACCAAATAAGGAAATATTTCATTGAAACTTTAGCTAAAACATTTGAAATATAGCTAAGTAGAAATTTTGTAGTGGAAGCACATTTGAGGAAAGAGGAATAGGAATCCACTTTATACTGAACTCTCATCACCAAGAACCCATTTTAAGTTGGAATATAGGAAGAGTAATTCTAGAAGGAAAAGCTTTGGAAAATAGGCATGGGGAAATTCTTCTTTTCTTCTCTATTTTTGATTAATCAAAGGAAAAGAATTTTTTGTGTTTTCATTGTGCATTGATTGAAAGTTAGGCATAAGTTGTTTGACTATTTGAAACAAGTATCATGTTTTTTGCTTTGTGTTCTTGTGTTTGCAAAGGCTGAAATATATATCCTGAATGCAATTTAGATGTAAGGGAAAGGAGAATTGTTTAATTAGTGTGGTTAAAAAGGGAATTGTTAAGTAAAGAGAATTAATGTGAAATAGGAAGTAATTAAAAAGAATTTTTTACAAATAAATGCCTATTTTGTATGATCTTCATATATGGATAACAAGGCTAAACTAATTACTATATTCTACAGATGAAATAAGGACAGTAGTCAAGTATATTCAAGCAGCTTAGAGTTTTAAGTTAACTGAGATAAGCCAAGGAACTCCTAGGATAAAGATTTCCATTATAGGAGAGATTGTGAGTTATTTGCTATGTTGGTTCTTTCCAAGCATTTAGAATGTTGTAGGTTGGTCTGGGGTGATTGATAATCTAGTGAAGGACTTGAACCTATTTTTTTGTCTTAATATAGATTGATGTAGGATACTCTGGGATGCTTTGAAATCCAATGAAGGACTAAGCCTACGCATATTGTAAGATAGCCTTAACTCAAATCGGCCCTGAGTAGTGTATATGATAAATAACCTTCATTGAAATTATTGAGTGAGAGTACTTTGGTCAAAGTATTGAAATCTACGAGATTCACTTAGACTGTGAGATGCTTGAGACTACACTTTTAGTTCATTGTGATCCGTGTACTAGTATGAGATTGTGAAATAGAAAGGTTCTAGTTGTGAATAGAACACAACAATATGCTCACTTGGGTTGTCGCAACTGGATACTCTACCAATCTCTTCGTTCAAAGGGAGGGCCATCTATTGAATGATATATGTGCAAGGGACCACCTTAATAGTTTTTGGTTCGCGGAAAAGCCCCTGAGTGATGCTTCTCCTCCATAGTAGGTGATGCATACACCAAGATTTGAAAGGGAGGGAACCTAGATTGTCTTACTACTAATTTTGTAAAATCTTATGAGCTATGTATGTAATTGTTTTACTTTTGTACTTTGAATTATATTTTGCAATGAAAATGGAATTCATGTGGAAATATATTGTAACTTACAAGTATTTATCAATAAAGAAAGAATGAATTTTACTGTAATGTCTTTGTTACTTGTTACTTTTATATGTTTGAAGTGAAATGTTGAAAAAAAATTACTACGCAAGAGTTAGGTTGTTACATGTAGTATCAGAGCTTCCAGGTTTTGCATTGAAACCTATGAGCTCATTACACAACAATGCATAAACCTTATCAGAATCTATAATGGTTGAAAATTTCTTGTGCCACAACAGAAAGAGAAAAGAACTTAGTGAAGTGAAAAGGATGATGATAACCTTAGTAACTTGTGTAAATTGGGACTAGTTAAAGATTCATCCCAGGAATCAAAAATCCTTAACCCACAATTTATGATAAAATCAAGAATTGCGGAAGATTATGCAGTCAGGTTATGTAGGGAGATTAAGAAGAATAACCATTATATACCACTATCCAATGAAATAGGTTTAAGACTCTAGGAGAATGAATAGGAATGAGATAAACTAAATTGTAGAAAACTACAGTCATAAAAGAGTCAAGAACTCTTGGATTTGGTGAAACACTTATGAATCTATGTGCATGCAAAGTCAGAATAAATTAAATTGAAGAAGGATATCAACAAAGGAAGCATCCGCAAGGGTTATAGAACTCATGACATAAATCTAATTCTTGTGTAAGATATGATCTTGCAAGGAAAGAGTTAGTACCTAGGAAATGAGAAGAGACCAAAATTGTCTGAATTAAAAAAATCATCGATGGGGGAAAGATTCCACCAAATTAAATAAATAAAAGTGTTAGAGTAAATAATGAAAATGAGACCTAACAGCTTTGGTGCTCTAGAAGATCCAAAAGGAAAGGGAATGGAATATGACAGTAGGTGATAAAACAACAAAATTTGCAAGAGAATTAACACTCGAGGTAGAAAGGTACTTCATCCAATGAAGTTATGAGAATATGGATATTCCTCCACCAAAAAGGATATTGGAAAGAGAATTGGAATGGAATCAAATCTCCTAATTTTTTTTTTGATTATTCATTAGATCTCCTACTAGATGATTCAATATGTAGAATCTGTGAGATAAAAAGAAATGAAAAAAAATGTAACTTTGAGAAAAGTGTATTTAAGGTATGCCATGAGGTAAGAGAAGGCAATGTAAAGTCAACAACAAAGAATGAAAATCCCTTTCCAAAGAAGAAAGTAATTGCTATAAGTTCAATGTGAGTAGAACGAAAGTTGCAAAAAAACTAAGGGGGGAAGGAAGAGTGTGGATTGACTCAAGCTAAGTACCCCACCGAATAAAAAATTGGAACTAATGACTTATTTTCAAGTCATCAGGATAACTAAGTCATATATCTTATGAACAAAGGGGAAAAGGATGAATGGAAAGGCTAAGGACTATGACCTATATACCTTATGATTATCTGATTTGAAGATCAAATAATATTATTATCAATGCCTTAGAAAAGGATAGGTGGATAATTTGATCATGATAAGGAAGATCATTGTCTATGGGATTGGCAAGGGAATATCTAAGATACTTGTGGTTGGAAGAAAGTGTCTCTATACTCCTATATACTTTATATAGATAATTTAGATAATGATGTTATTTCTATACGAAATATATCCATGTCATAAAATGACTTGACATTGAAGCTTACTATGCTAAGAGACCTAAGGATGAAAAAGTATTAGCTATTATGCCATAGAGATGGAGTAAAATATAAGGTGAGATGTGATGTTATGTGAACCACATCAAAATATCTCAATAATATTGATTAAATTAACTTGATTGAATTGGGATTACTACTCAAAATTAGTACCAGATTAAATCGAAAAAAATTGAGTAAGTTAAAAGATAATTTACATCTTTGAAAATAATCCAAGGATAGAAGACATCCATGGTATGGATGTCCTAAGATAAATGGAAATTTTCCCTGCAAAACTTACAACCATTATGGGAACTAATAATGGTATGAGATCAAAATAGGTTATCACTTAGTCAAAGGATAGACTATTGTTGGATATAAAAGAACCTATGTGTCCAAAATTTGGAAGACTCAAGAAAGGAATGATGAAAATAATGACAAAGTTAGGACATCAAAATAAAAAAAGGGAATTTTTAGATGAGGATCCACTATCATTTGGAAGAAGATAGAGTAAGAAGTTGCATGGAATGTAGCAACGTAATATCTATATGCCAGGAAATGAAGACCAAATGTCATCAAGGGTAGGATATGTAACTCTATTGAGATTCCAAAGGGAAATTGGGAGAACACAAGACAAATCAATCTATCTATGTTAGTATAACTAATGTATAATGTTCTAGTGGATAGACTCGCCAAAGAAACCAACACATTTTGGAAACTTGACTTATAGGATTGTGGAAAGAAGTTTCTTAGTAATCTTGAAAGGTTATTTCAATTTAGCAAATAATGATAAGGTTGTGTAAACCATGATCACACTATGAAACATTCAATGGAGTGAATGTGAAAAATCTTATTATAGTCAAGTAAGAGAAAATGGTAGATTAAATCTTGAATGATTTATAAACTTCAACAAAGAAGTTTAGACCATTATATGAAAATGAAAGGTTGGAAACTATATTAAAGTTGAAATAGGATTTGGAAATAGGGTAACCATAAACTTGATAGAATTTTGAAAAGGAGTAACTAATCGAAGTGATCAATGAAACTTTATTGATACAAATATTTAGTATGAAGCAGTATCAGGATTTGACAAAGTGTTCAGGAGCAATGATATTCTCGAGATGGACAAGTAATCAAGAGAAAGTACTTTATCATAAGGAAAATGGATGTGTGAGTGGCGAACAAACTCAATTTATGAGTTGTCTAAAAGTATAAATACAAAAGGAGAAGGATTGGACCCACAATGTAGTGCACAATACATTGATGTTCCTTTTCTATTTGGATTATACTAAGAATAAATTTATGAGCCAATGAATTTCGTTCACTATGTGTTTGTATAGTTACTTTTATTATATATTGGATGTGTGTGTGTGCAATAAAACTCTTTGGGAGAGTAAGTATGTGTGAGGCATAAAATTTTTCCCTATGTGATAGAAAGGACACCCAAAGTAAGGTCTAGGAAGGATAAGGGTACTACACAGGATGAATGTTTGTAAATCTTACATATTTTGAGAATTGTAAGTAAAAATTTATTTGACTTTAACTATATATTAAAAGGATATAAGATCATCAGGGATGATGATTCACAAGGGGGGAATTATGTTACATCCCAAATTGTGAGGTTACTATTTACTACTACTATATAGGGTAAATATGAAAGTGATGTGAAAATTGGAGATGCTTGTACCTTGTTATCAATGTGAATGTTATCTCATTTGATGTTGTTTCATTTGATGTTGTCTCAATTGATGTTATTCATGGTGAGCTACTGCATATATGTGAATAGATGGTTATGGAAGTATTGTTATTCTAACCTTAAAGTTTTTTTGTGTATATGATGTTGCTAAAGGTATGTGCTAGTGGTTGCAGGAAAAGGTTCATTCTCCAATGGGAGGAGAAGTATCACTCATGAGAGGAGTTTGGTCAGAAAACTGGTAAAGTGAACTATCTAAGCATACACACACTCACCTTAGACTAAGTAAACCAAGTCATCCATAGCTTGTATTTCTTGCAAGTAGAGGTCTTGACTACTTCTGTGTGTGAATTTTATCCTTTTGCTTGATTGTGAGATTATGATCATCATGGTGGTATCATGTTTGGATGTGAACATCAAAAGTAAGCATATATACATATGTACAATATATGTGTGTATCTGTAATTATAAACATATCGATACAGGCGTAAGTGGCTAATGGACTTGCCATACGGATGTGTCAATATGGTATACATACGTATACAAGTACATAGAGTATTATACTACAGTATAAATATGTATATAAGCATACATCCGATAATGTGGAAATATTAATATTATCATATTACTATAATATTTTCCTTGGAATTTATATATACACATATACATAGATATATATATTGAAAGTATGTTGACTGGATCGCAGTATATATATTCAACAAATAAATATGTATATGTATACATATTTATATTTGTTAAATATAAATATATTTATATATATATATATAATTATATATTAGAGATTATATATAATATTATTATATTTATATAAAATATACATGTATATTAAATACTTAGGTATATAAATATTTATATGTTTCATATATTTAAAAAATATATAATAATTTATATAATTAAATATATAATATTAAATGTATTAGAAATTGGTAGATCTCATAAAGTAAAGAAGAACTTTATGTTTAAAATATAAAGTCAATTGAATAAATCAATTTATGGCATAATGGAAAATAACTATGGAAATCAATTCATATTGTTTGAAATATTAACCACTTTAAAATGCAATGCATTTTGAGGAAAATCATGCCAAATAGGAAAATATTTCATTGAAACTTTAGCTAAAGCATTTGAAAATAGAGCGAAATATTTCAGAGCAAGCTCTTCCCATGAAATCATGTGAGGAAAAAATGCCTAGAATTTTGAAAGAAGAAATCAAACATTGGAAAAGAGGGTGACACAACTGAAAGCTATGATGTGTTACAAGAATGGAAATTGACCAAGTTCACAACAATGGTGATTCATTCCTATTGTGTGCCAAAAATGGACGTTTTTATTCTGGAAGTGGCATTTTTCCTTTTTGAGTTGATCAAGTCTTGAACTGCTGGCTCAAATGAGGTCGATTCAAACTCATTTTGGATGATTAATGGTTTAGAAACCTGCCAACTATCATGTTGAATGTTTTTGGGCACTTTGTTGTCAATTCACATGCCTCCATTTGTGGAGTTCATTTTTTTTTTGGGCCTATATATAGACACGCTGCCATTCATTGAAAACACACATTGTTCAATCCGAGTTTAGTAATTTCTTGAACTCCCATTTCCATATTTCATATTGCTTGCATTTTTTGTATTGTTGAGTCTAAAAAATATAGAGAATATTTGCTAGCATTTACTAGTTACAATGATTATATCCTTTTGAGTTTAGAGTGAGGAATTTGTGAAATATAGCTTAATATAAATTCTATAGTGGAAGCACATTTGAAGAAAGAGGAATAAGAATCCACTTCAGAGTGAACTATCATCACCAAGAAGCCATTTTTAGTTGGAATACTAAGAGATTCTGGAAGAGTAATTCCAGAAGGAAAAGCTTTGGAAAACAAGCATGGCGAAATTCTTCTTTTCTTATATGTTTTATAGTAATCAAAGAAAAATATTTATTTGTGTTTTAATTGTGCATTGATTGAAAGCTAGGCATAAGTTGTTTGATTGGGTGAAACAAATATCATGTTTTTTTCTTTCTGATGTTGTGTTTGCAAAGGCTGAAAGATGTATCTTGAATGCAATTTAGCTATAAGGGAAAGGAAAATTGTTTAATTACTATGCTTAAAAAGGGAGTTTTTAAGTAAAGAGAATTAATGTTAAATAGCAAGGAATTAAAAAGCATTTTGTATGATCTTCGTATATGGAGAATAAGGGTAAACTAATTACTATATTCTAGGAACAAAATAAGGATAGTAGTCAAGTATATTCAAGTATCTTAGAGTTTTAAGTTAGATGAGATAAGCCAAGGAACTCCTTGGATAAATATTTCCATTATAGGATAGATTGTGTGAGTTAATTGGTATGTTGGTTCTTTCCTAGTAGTTAGAATTTTGTAGGTTGGTTTGGGGTGATTGATAATCCAGTAAAGGAATTGAACCTATATGTGTTGTCTTAGAATAGATTGATGTAGGATAGTCTAGGATGCTTGACAATCCAGTGAAGGACTAAGCTTGTGTGTAGTGTAAGATAGCCTTAAGTCAAATAGACCCTTAGTAGTGTATATGATATATGACCTTCATTCGAAGTACTGAATGAGAATAATTTGGCCAAATTAGTGAAATGTATGACATCCACTTAGACTGTGTGATGCTTGAGACTACACTGTCAATTCATTGTGATCCTTGTACTAGTATGAGATTGTGAAATCGGAAGGTTCTAGTTGTGAATAGGATGCAACGCTATGCTCAGTTGGGTTGTCGCAGCTAGATACTCTACCAATCTCTTTGTTCAAAGGGATGTTCATCTACCAAATGATAGATGTGTGGGGGACCACATTAATAGTCTATGGTTGGTGGGAAAGCACTTGAGTGATGTTTCTCCTCCACAACAGGTGATGGATACACCAATATTTGAAAGGAAGGGAACTTGGACCATCTTACTACTATTTGTGTGAAATATTATAAGCTATGTATGTAATTGTTTTACTTTTGAACTCCAAATATATTTGCAATGAAAATTGAATTCACATGGAAATATATTGTAACTTGCAAGTATTTATGAATAAAGAAATGAGGAATATTATTGTAATGCCTTTGTTACTTGTTACTTTTATATGTTTGAAGTGAAATGTTGAAAAAAAATATTACGGAAGGTGTAATGCCCCACCATATAACCCTAAAGGAAGTTGCAATTCACTAATTAAGCATACAATTTTTTTTTATTAAAAGTGTATTTAACATACCTATTCACTTACTAATTGAAAACAACCTATAAGGCTATGAGACTGAGATTACTAAAACCCCATACATACATTTTTATACATCCATAGCATTTAATTACTTTATGAATTGAGTACTCATACAAAATAAAGTTACATCATAACATAAGGAGATATATAGCAACACTCCATATTCATTAACTTAATCAAAAGGATACATATCTCATTCCTTGAAGGAGGCAATAATATAAATGTGATACAATATACATAAATCCACCTCGTATACAACTGAGGGGTAAAATAACATAAATCCAATTGAAATAAATACATTGCTTAAATTAAAACAGGAATTGCGAGCTCTCCCATTGGATATCTCACCACCAAGTACTGAAGATCAATGGACGCCCCAACAGTGTATGGTGCATGTTTCATCCAACCAAGTGGTACTTGAAGGCCCACCCCCCATGCTAGGAGATAGTAATAACATAACATGGAAAAATCTACAACCTCTAATCATAGGCTGACACAAACATACTGACTCAACCAAGTATTTACAGCAACTGACACAAAGGTTACAATGCTTCCACTACAAACCATTTTTTGAATTACAATACTACCAACACAGTTGACCTAAGAGGAGTTTCATCACAATTCTACAAGGGATATCTTGGTGAGCCTTCCTAGGCCCTGACCCCCATCTTGGGATCTCTTAGAAAACTTAACGAATTCCGGACCCACATGCAGTCCAAAGCGGAATCAAATATCTTCCATGAAGACAAGATATTGATCATACCATTCTAGGCCTTCTCATCTCATCCCAATAATTTATTAGCACACGGTTCCATGAGAGAGGCTTATTAGTCTAGATTAAGTGTTGAAGTTACCCAACCCCCTAACAAGTTAATTATATTATATCTATTTTACCAACCTACAATGAGTTATTCTGGAACCCCTTTGTGTGTTGGTGCTCGTTGCAAGCCACTCCCTCATGAAAACTAGTGGAAAAATTCCAAAACCCAAGGCAACCTAGTGCTAGTCCAAAATAACATCCACCCTAAGGTTATGTGCAGGATCATGATGGGTCAAAAAGTGGCAATATGATGGGTATGTGGCTAAAGATTTTTTTTACCCAAAATTGATGAAACAAAAAGGGTTTTTAAAGGAGATTCACAGCTTTCCACCAATATAAATTATGCTTTACTTTGAATTTGATAAATAATTTTATTCATTTTCTATTGAATTGCGACTAAAGTCCTCATTTTTAGGTTGATTAAAAACCATCTATAGCTTTCAAATGGTATCATATTTTTTGAATCCAAAACATGTGTCACATTCGATGCTTCACATACTATAAGATTAAAAAATTAAAAAAATGAATTTGATGAATTTTTTACCAAGTTAAGGTGGTCAGACATATGAGTCTTTATATATTTTTTTAAAATTTGTAAAAAAATTATAATTAATTATTACTTGGAAAAAATTACAAAACAATATGCATCACATTAGGACATGATTCCTCTACTTATATCTAAAATCTTATAAAAAAATAGTATCATTTTAATGTGGTTAGGGTGGTCACACATAAACCTACTTGTTATTTTTTCCCTGAAATGTAAGTACTATTGTATTGAAATTTCAAATTTTCACCAAATAGATTTTATTTTTTTTGTAAATAAACCTAGTAATTTAGAAACTAAATTCAACTTTCTACAAATTCTATTGTAACATATTTTTGAAATAATATAGATAACTTATTAAAAAATTAATGTCAAGTTGCCTAACTTTGATTTTTCTAATTTTTTTGCCACTTAAGGGCCTATTTTTTCCATGATGATCCTGCACATACCCCTAAATAAAATATAAGGGTAAAAATTCCCCATTCATGGTAACTGGGTTACAATATCCAAAACTAAAGTACTAACCAAAGGTTTAATAATTGGGTTGACTCACTATGCATACAACCCCCTTTCCCTTTTTTCACTACTCGAAGTCTTAAACAATTTAAACACCATTTCCTTTACAAAATACAAAGGAAATATGCATAGGAGGAAATAACAAGGAAATAACTAATTTTTGGATATACTAAATCCATTTCTCTTTTAAATTCATTTCACATGAAAGAAAATAATTACCCTAACAAAATAGTTGATTAAAACATAATTGCCTCTTTTGTAAAAATAAAATCCTTAGATTACTTTTAAAAGCAACATAAATCCATCTACAACTAATTTCTTCAATTTTCCAATCTAAACATAAAACATGATATCTTTTGAAATAAAACTATTTTCTTAAAATTAATACTATTTTAAAAATAAAAGTATATATTTAATATATATTCATTAAATATACAAATAATATTTTACAACCAAATATATATATAATATATACATATATATACACATTATATATATACATATATATAATCTATATATATATTAAATATGTCATATTAAATAATTAAATAATAACGAAATTCACAAATAAAGAAAAGACAGATGAATTTTATTTTAAACCATGTACGCATTTTAATTCTTACGCAGATTTCTTTATACATCCATAGATTAGAGTTTACACAGGGAACCCCTATGTTTGGGGGCGGCTATGCTAAGCACAACCAAACCCAAACAATAGGGTGTAGCCAAAGGAAGAATGGGAGGGTTGCGAGAGATCTCCCTCCACATAGCCGCTCCCTTAAGGGGCAGTTGTTGGGAGGTAGATCCTCCCCATCCCCCCATTAATACATTTACACACAACCAACGATCTCATAAAAAAATGAGATGCGTTTTAAAAATATAAAATAAATAAAACCCTTACAAAAATGTCATACAAACATCAATAACACTATTTAACTAGTATTAAATATTTTTTAAATAATTTAAATATATATATATATTTATATTTATATATATATATATATATATATATATATATATATGTGCAATCAAATATATAGAAAAATATATGTATATATATATATAAATAAATATTTCAACATAATAATATAATTGAGAATATTTTTTTTTAAACATTCACCTACAGGTGAAATTACAAAATTTTCAGAAGATACCCAAATTTTTGTAGAGGATTTTACAATAAATCTTCTAAATATCTTTCTCAAATTCAAACACAGAGAAAGGAAAAACACGCTACAGGAAAATCTTAATTACAAAATTTCTACATTTCCTTTGGGTTTTTCCATGGAAAAATTTACAAATAGAGAGGTTTAACAATTTTTCCCTACAAAGGTTTTTAATAATTTCTACACATATTTAAACACTAAAATTTTTCAAAATCTAATTTTTTTTTCCTCTAGATTTATTCACAATTTAAATCTAATAATTCCTCAAATATCACAAATCTTATTCTTTGGTTTTCTTTGTAACTAATATTTCCTAGGTTTCTTCACAACAATAACAAAAGCTTTAAATTTCCTCTTTTCTAAAACAAATTAAACTTTCATTTACAAATCTAGCACAACAATTTTCTACAGCAATACAATTCTAATAGAAATTTTAAACAAAACTATAACCCAAGAATGGAACCTGTTTCAAAAATCTTCTGAAGTGTTGAAGTTTTTGTTGTTGAGCCTCTTCCAAAGCTTTCATAGCTTCTTGGAACAACCACAATTTTCCCAGAATAAAGTATGTATGCAATATCACAACAAACTACTCCAAAATAATCCTTTTTAATTTCCAATAGAAAAAACCTCTAAAATCTTATGTGTTTTCCAATTTTCATTCCTCCCAAAAATATCCTCTACTATGTTGTGAAGAAGCTTTTCACTTCTTCACCCAAAGCCCAAATTCTTTCTGGGAATTATTTTTTTAACAGCCTCATAATTAATTAACTCTCACATGCTGGCAATTAACAAATATCTTAATCAATCACATTTATTTTCACAAATAAAATTTAATAACTTCTAATTCAAATTTAATTCCCTTTTTCAACTTTCAAAATAAACAAATTTAATTACTTAATAAATAAATTTAACCCCATGGATTAGATTTAATTTACTAAATGAATTAAATTTAATTAATTAATTTAAATAAAAGGATTTTATCAAAATGTCTAAAATTAATTAAATAAAAATCAACATTATTTAATATATAATTTAACCATTTATTTCCATAACAAGAATCCTTCGGAATTAAATAATAATAAACAAGGAAAACAATGACATAACAACTATGATTGATGACATAGTGTGGCTAGGGTGTAGACTAACACATGTTACCTAGCTACTATCTGCCATTCAACTTAACCGTTGGTTCGACACACTCAAATCTGTGAAACCAGGTGGAGTCAATTTTATGTACTTGCAAACCTGTAAACAAGATAACAAAGAAGACACATATATATAAATAACACAAAATACACACCATGAAGAGGAAATCATAGAATCGTAGAGTGCTCACAAGCGAGTGATGCGATTTTGTCCCCTTCACCAATACACTCATTATAACCTGACAGTTCCATATTACTCAAATATCTCATGTACATTAAACTTGTTAAAGTAACAATCATTATTACACCAATTAAAGCATGTCAAATAAAGCATCAGATAAGATACATCACATCACAAAAATATTTTGTCACTCTATAAATAGTGATCAAATAACACATGATAAAGTATGCAAAGTATCAAAGTAACTGAAAACTAAAACAAAGCAAAGAACACTATTTGAACAAGAAGCTAAAACGAAGGGGTATTATATCCTCCCCTCTAGGGTTAGGCTTACTCCTGGAAACCTACAAATAAGTAGGGATATAATTCCCTCATCCTAGCTGCATCTTCCTAGGTGGATGAAGCATCATCCCTAAGATCCCAGTGGACCCTAACCTGATCAATATCTCGCCCTCGAAGAGCAAGCGTTTTGCACTCCGTTACGACCACGGGCTCCAAAGCTAGCTTCCCGTCCTCTACCTATAAAGAATTCCAATCAAGGATGTGAGAAATATTTGGATGGTATGGCCGAAGAACAGAAACATGAAATACATTGTGAATACATGCAAGACAGGGAGGCAAAGCAAGCTAGTAAGCAATTGGACCAATCTTCTTGAGTATCTTGAAAGGTCTGACAAAGCGAGGCACCAACTTAGAGCCCTTTCCATAATGGATTGGACTCTTTCGCGGATGCACCCACAAGAAAACTCTATCACCAATAGAAAACTATCAATCCACTCTATGTGCATCCGCATAATTCTTTTGCCTATCCTAAGCTACCACCAAATGCTATCTAATCCGAACCACCTTCTACTCCATGTCCTGCAACATCTTTGGACCCAATAATACTCTATCCTCGAGTCAATGCTAGATCAAGGGAGTATGACATGGATGCCCATATAAATCTTGAAATGGAGCCATGCCAGTAGAACTATGGAAATTTTTATTGTATGCAAACTCAACCAAAAAGAGATAGTCTTCCCATTGCATCTTCTTGTCCATTACATACATATGCAACATGTTTGCAAGGATCTGATTGACCCTCTCAGTTTTTCCATCTATCTCTAGGTGATAAGCTAAACTAAAGTTCAATAGTGTCCCTATCACATGCTGTAATGAAATCCAAAGAGTTGAGGTGAACACTAGATCCATGCAAGAAATAATCCGATGCGGAATACCATGCAACCTCACTATTTCTCCATGAACACTCTAGCTATAGATAATACATTATAGGAAGACAAAATAGGTGAGAAGTGTGCTACCCTTGTCAACCTATCGACTATCACCATCATCGCATCATGCCATCACGAGGATTTGGGTAAACCAAAAATGAAATCCAATGAGATCCTATCCCATTTCCATTCTGGCACTAGATGTGGTTGTAGAAGCCATGTTGGATGTTGGTGTTCAGCCTTCACCCATTGACACTCTAGACATCTCGCTACATAATCTACAATATCATAATTCATCCCTGGCTAGAAATAAAACTAGCATAGATCTACATGCATCTTCTTCACCCCTAGATGGGCTGAATAAGGTGCACGATGTGCCTCAGTCAAAACTAGAGTGTAGAGATCACCTACTAAAGGAACATAAATTCGTTCCATGTGTCTCAGTATACCATCTGCATCAAGAGAATATCCTGAGAACCTACCCTCTAGAAGTCTTCCTGCCTCATTCTCTACCCTCACATCGTGATACCAATTGATCATTGGAAGAGCAGTAAGAATCTCAATCCATAGATCTACTACAAGAGTCAACTCAGATATCTCATTCCTACGTCTACTGAGTGCATCAACTAGGACGTTCTCCTTTCCCCGAATATACTTCACTTTGAATTTGTATTCATAGAGAAACTCCATCCAACGCCTTTGTCTAACATTAAGGTTCGACTGCATGAAAATGTACTGAAGGCTCATGTGATCACTGTGTAGCTCAAATTTGTGCCCAAGAAGAAAATGTCTCCATCTAGTCAATGTATTGACAACTGCCACCAACTCTAGATCATGTGTAGATTAATTCAATTCATGATCCTTGAGCTTCTGCGACTCATATGCTATGCCACAACCCTCCTACATCAACACTGCTCCTAACCCTTCCAAGGATGCATCTATACAAACTACAAAGTCCCATGTCAGATCAGGTATCGCTAGTATTGGTGCACTGAGCAGCTTCTCCTTAAGAGTCTGAAATGTCATCTCACACTTCTTTGACCACACAAACCTTTTCTCTTTCCTCTAAAGGGAGGTGATAGGATACCCTATCCTCGAGAAGCCCTCCACAAATCTTTTGTAATATCCTATAAGACCCATAAAGCTACGTATCTCTTCCACATTCGTGGGTGCTAGCTAATCTAAGATCCCTTAGATCTTGGCAGGATCCACTGGTATACCTTCCCTTGAGATCACATGACCAAGATACTTAATCTTAGTCCTAAAAAATTCACATTTCGACAAGTTAGCATAAAGTTGATTATCTCGTAAACACTATAATACCTGTCGCAAATGCTCCTCATGTTCCTCCACTATCTTGGAGTATATCAAAATATCATCTAGTAACACAAGGACAAATCTATCTAAGTAGGTGCGGAATACTCAATTCTTCAGACTCATGAACATGGAAGGCACATTCATCAACCTAAATGGTACTACTATGAACACGTGGTGACCATATCACATTTGAAACATCATCTTATGGATATCCAAGTCAAAAATATGGAGTTGCTGATATCCAGATTTAAGGTCAATCTTCGAAAAATATTGTAGCACCCTTGACGTGGTCAAGTAAGTCATCAATCCTATGAACTGGACATCGATTCTTGATAGTCACTTTATTGAACTGTTAGTAATCAATAAAAAACCAAAGTGAATCATCCTTCTTCTTCACAAAGATAACTGGTGCTCCCCATGGAGAAACAGTAGGGTGAATGAAGCCCTCTTCTAACAACTCTTCAAGCTACAAGTGAAGCTCTTTCAGCTCCTAAGTGGTTATATGGTAAGGAGCTCATGAAATGGGCTTCGATCTAGGTACTAGGTCTATCTTGAAGTCTATATCTCTTTGAGGTGGCATCTCTGGAATCTTGTCTGGAAAGACATCTAAGTACTCTTGAAGAATGGGATGACTATCGAGAGAGACATTTTCCTCTGCATCTCCTAATCCCAAATCCTCCATTGTAACAACGAACAACTGACATCCCTATTGCACGCATCTTCTCAACTAAATAGCTGAGATAATCCCCAAGGATATCAGCCTCTGAACCCCCACTATCTCCACTTCAGTACTAGATGCATTAATGCATTGAATCAACTTACATCAAAAATTTATAATTTCTCAATGAATCTCAAAACAGTCCATACCTATGACAATTTCATATGAACCTAAGGGTATAACTTAGAGATAAAAAGTAGTAAGGAGAGGTCCAACCTCCATTCTACACTCTAGTACTAAAGAATGTGATGTGACTTTCACACCCAAGGCTAACCTTGACCTCCCACCTATCATCCTGCCTTACAGCCCCTAGTTTGTAGCATGACATAATGAAAGAAGAAATGAAGGAGTCTAATGCTCCAGAATCAAATAGAATGCTAGTTGGGTTACATAATAACATACCATAATTCTCAATGATGGTACTCAAGTGCTCTTCTTGGCGGTTATCAATTGCTGTGAATACACGATGGCATCTTCTTGCATCCCCTACTATAGGCTCAGATGTCGCTAGTCTCTTTGTGAATATATATGTGCCCTTGTTAGGACACATTTTAACAATATGACCCTATCGTCCACATGCCTAACAACTAGTGCCTCTACCATAGCCCCTGCCTCCAAGTGGTGTGCTAGATTGTTGTGCACTACCTCTGAAAGTGGACTAAGAGCTCTCAACAGACTGCTCAGAGTTGAAACGCTTCATGCGCCTCTAGTTTTTGTCGCCCTATGTCTGCTAGAAACCTTTACGTTTCTCCTGAGATACTTGCTACTGTTGTTGACCACTCTGTGTTTGTCCCTACTATGTCTTGGGAGGTATAGCTCCCTAATTTTTTTCCCCTCATGCACTAGTCCTAGCTCTTGAACCACTACCAATATGTACACTAGTATGGCCTCCCAATACCATGGTCAAATTATCCTCCACTAGTCATGCCTTCTCCACATCTATCTCCATATACTTGGGTTCAAAGACCCTCACTCCACCACTAATACGTGCATTCAAGACCCTGACAAAGTGTTGAATAAACATCCCCTCATTATCACCTATACCTGTGAACTATTTAAGTTGGTAGAAGCGTCACTCATACTGCTCAACAATCATGGATAACTATTGCAAGGCATGAAACTCATCACCTCTACATTTATGCCAATGGTCAAAAAGGAAGCGGGCTCTGAATCGCTCTAGAAAAATCTCCTAGGAAACTATATTAATATCTATGTGGAGCTTTTTCTCCTCTGGTTTCCACCATGTGGATGCAAACCCTCGCAGATGCATGATAGCGCACCGCACTTTAGTACTACTATCACAAGCCATGAAACTCATCACCTCTACATTTATGCCAATGTTGATTTGTTGTCATTATTCACCAATCCATGCACAAATCAAAATATTACCCTCAATGGGAAGAGGTTTCCTATCCATTGGTGCCACCACCAATAGATTAGGGACTAGTTTTATGATAGGTGGTACATGGTCTTCGATTGCCCACTGTGCAACAATTGTGAGGTCCCACAATATTTCCTTAGGAAAATATGTAGTGAGTTCATATTGAACAAAATCCCAAATTATTTTGATATGAGGGATTTCCAGAGGAGAGGTGGGGAGTCAGCTCAGGATAGACCTGGTGCATAGCCAAATCCTACGCGTCAAGGTAGACGAGCTCTCACTAGGCCACCTCATGAGCACGTTGTTATGCCTTCCATCATGAAGGAAAGTGCTAATGTACAAACATTGTAGGCAATTAACACTTTGACCTAGAGTATCATCCATCATACTAGCCCTATTCTATAGCGCCATCAAGGGGAGTCTTCAAGTGGTGGCCTTCGAACACATGTGTGTCAATATTATGGGGCTACTTGTTCATATGACCCCACAAACACTCAGGATACTTGTACGCAGGATCCATCTGCAACTATGGAGATGGAGAGGGCAGCTGACATTTTGCATGAGGCATATGGCATTGATAGTCAAGTAAAAGTTAGTGCATGTTTTCATTGAATTTAATTTATTAAATTTAAATTTAGAAATGCAATATTAACTGAATTTTTTTTATGATTTTAATAAAATTGTAGGTTCACATTGTTGAGAGTGGATACACCGGCCCCCCACCAAACTATTTTTTCAATACACCTATTGCATGTTAACAGCATTTTTTTATGAATGGTAATTTAATATGCGATTTTGGATGTTGAACAGACTAATATTGTAGGTTTTGATGGAACACTTCTCAGTGGTGGTGGATTTACTCAAACCTTCATGTAGGTAATAGAATAGAGAGCTTAACTAAAGAATCAAGTACTTAATATATTTGTGTAGTTTATATGCACATCATTGATTATGTTGAATATTTTTAGTTGTTGTGAAACGATACACCTCTAAATGTGACGAGGGAAATGGATATTGGTGTGACATCTATTATGCAATCCTCAATGGCTCTGATAGAAAAGGTATGAGGCAAATTAGTAAATTTCAATTTACATTTGTTGTTATAGATGTTAGTTAGTGAAAAATCAAGCCATTATTGATTCACCTAGTTTAATTTCTATTTGTATGGTTTATACAGGGCTTGACCATGCATGAGTATGGGCATAAGAATATTTCCCTCATTGAGAGAGATCGTGAGATGGCTGTAAAAGATTATTTTGTCAAATATATCATTTTTTATAATGTTATTTCTATATATTCATGTCTTTACTTCTTATTGTAATAGTTAAAACTTCACCATGAACTAAACCCTAGAAGGAGTAGGAGGATCACTCCATGAGCACAACAAAAATGAGTGACAGACCTATCTCCATCCAAGAAAAAAGGAAAGGGAAATATTTTATTTCCAAGGCATGGAGAGCAATGACTTTTGATTCCAGAGTCCTTTGTTGTATGCCTGCATGACATTTTTGTACATATTTTTTACTGGACATATTTGACATTGTATGCCTATATGGAATTCTCGTAAGTCTATATGGCTATTTTGTACATATATTTAATACTTATATCGACATATATTTATGTATGCCTACATGGCTATTTGGTTAATAAAAATATTTGTTATCGATGCTTATACTTATGTGATTGATGTATGTTTGTGTATGGGATCATAGTAATTTCTATTTGATGATGCTATTGTGTATTTAAGGTTTATTTATTAAAGGGTGCATGAAACAAGTTTTAAATCCTTAAAAATCTTTGAATTTCTTAGGTTTTCTATTTGTTGAGTATGGGCTCCGAGCCTAAGTCCAAGTCAAAAATTGGCTTGTCAAGTCTAAGGCGATTCCAAGTCTTGTAACACTAGTGTGAACACATCGAGGAATAATGTATATGTCAATGAAGAGAGAACCCATCCTTGTTTTCAAACAAACCCTAGTATACATATGGGTGGTCGAGATAAAACATCACTCTTCTGGATAGTTGAAACCATAATCTTTCATGGCTGCAAATACACCTTCATTATGTTTGTTCTTGATCCTATTGAAAAAATGGTGGAACATGTTGTAGATCAAATATTGCAACCCTAAGTCCACAAGAAGGTTACTTGTCCCGATTTCTACAAATTTCTTTAATATGTTCATCCTTCTTGAGTAATGCCAACCACTATCATCGGTTGTCATGCTTCTAATGGAAAGTCAATTTTTTGCAATACCCAAAGGCTAGCAAGTTCATTTGCTCTAATACCACTGTAATGACTCGAGCTCTGGATCAATAGATTTATGATTTATTTCTTATTGGATTGACAAAGGTTGTCATCGAATATTATTAAGATAGATAATGGACTCCCCAAATTATAAATGAAAAAAAATCTGAATATGAGATCTAATTCAAATATTAATTTGATAATGGAAATTTGATAAATAAATATAGTAGTTGTTTCTAATTAATCAATTAAAATCATGTGCTAGCTTTGAATATAAATCTTCCTATCATTGATATATAGGCCTTGAGAATTGGGATTCCTTTCCTGATTGATACTTTGTACTCATGCATCTAACTTTGAGTCCTTTCTAGATTATATGTTTGAAACGTATACTCCTATATTATAATTTTTTTCTCATATAGACCAATCCCACACTAGGTAATTCAATAATAAAAATAAGTTTGCAAATTGATTACCCTGATCTTCCCTTCTTATTCTCTTTTATACTCAAAAACTACACAATTGAATCTTGATATCAATATCACAATTTGACACATTGTAGAAAATACCTCCTACTTATCAATTAATGAGCTAAAGGGGCTCTATAATGAATTTTTCATAAGGCACAACACTTGCTAAAGGTTTTTCAAATTGGGTTGCAAGCTAAGTGGGCTTAACCTTGGGGAAAAACCTTTGTGGTTAAAATATTGAGTTGGAGTAGTATTGGGATGGGTGACCTCCTAGGAAGGCCTAGTTCCTCACCTCTGTGAGCATCACCTACATGCAATGAGTGCTAAATGGGCCATTCATTATCATGAGAGATGGGTTCTTGTGAACTCAGACCTCTTTCAATCCATGCTAGCCTCAAGACTATTCAGGAAGCTAGAGGTCATACCAAGTATGGGATCAACAAGTTTGTATAAAAAATCTAAAAAATAGAGAACAATGTGAATAATTCTTATCTTATCTTCTCCAGTTCATCAACAACCTCCATTCAAGCCTCTCAAGGCTTTACATAGTGTTCTACACCCTTTTCTAACTGATCCATGCCCTCAACTAACTAAAAAACAACTTTCAAAACAAGTAACCAGTGTATTTCAAATTTATTGCTTTAAACAACTTACAAATTTGCAACTTTAGACTCCTCCAACCTAAGGGATCGATTCGGTGGAACATAGCTCAGAGTGATTCCACATATTTTGGAGTGAAAGAGGACCATGCCTAGCATAAAAATACCTATTTGGATGTGTTCAAACAGTATGCTTGGTCACACAAGTTGCAGAATGAAATTTACAACACTTTGCAACTTTGCACTGCTTCCATTTGATGCTTTTTTCATCAAGTGAAAATCCGCCACCACAAGAAATCCAATTCGAGATATCCAAAACGGAGAGAGGTTTTTGTAGAGGGGCTCAATGTGATCTTATAGGATCAGACGATAATTTTCTAAATGTCACGTTATCCGAGTAATAGAATGTTGAAGTTTGCAGCCATTTTGCACTTTGGGCCCTCTAGGGATAGATCTAATGGAATGTAGCTTGGAGCGATTCCACATGTTTTTTTACAAAAAAAGACCATTAATACCATAAAAATATATTTTTGGATGCATTGGAACATTTAGTTTGGTCATACGAGTTGCAGAGAGAAAGTTGCACCACTTTGCAACTTTGCACAGCTTGAATTTGACACTTTTTCCATCAAATGAAAATCCACCGCCACGAGAAAACTACTCCAAGATAGCCAAAACCAAGAGGTTTTTCTAGAGGGACCTAATGCCTTCCTATAGGATTAGATAAGAAATTTCTAAGTGTAACGGTATCCAAGTAATATCATGCTGAATTTTGTAGCCATTTTGCACTTTTGACCTTTTAGGGATCGATCCGGTGGAACATAGCTCAGAGCAATTCCACATATTTCAATGCAAAAGAGGACCATGCCTAGCATTATAATATCTATTCAGATGTGTTGGAATAGTCCGCTTTGTCACACAAGTTGCAGAATGAAAGTTGCACCACTTTGCAACTTTGCGTTGCTTGTATTTGATGCTTTTTCCATCAAGTGAAAATCCACCACCATGGTAAAATCACTTTGAGATAGCCGAAACCGAGAAAGGTTTTTGTAGAGGGGCTCAACGCAATCCTGTAGGATCAAATGAAAATTTCCTAAGCATCACATTATCCAAGTAATAGCATGCTAAATTTTGCAGCCATTTTGCACTTTGGACCCTTCTGGGATCGATACGGTGGAATATAGCTCAAAGTGATTCCACGTGTTTCAGTACAAAAAAATACCATGCCTAGCATAAAAATACCTATTCGGATGCATTGGAACAATTACTTTGGTCATACGAGTTGCAGAGCGAAATTTGCACCACTTTGCAACTTTATACAGCTTGAATTTGACAATTTTTCCATCAAGTGAAAAGTCGCTGCCATAAGAAAACCACTCTAAGATAGCCAAAACCGAGAGATTTTTCTAGAGGGGACCAATGCCTTCCTATAGGATCAGATGAGAAGTTTCTAAGTTTAATGTTATCTAAGTAATAGCATGGTGAAGTTTACAACAATTTTGCGCTTTGGACCCTGTAGTAACCGATATGATGGAACATAGCTCAGAGTGATTCCACGTGTTTTGGTGTGAAAAAAGACCATTACTAGAGTAAAAATACCTATTCGAATGTGTTGGAATAGTCCTCCCGATCACACAAGTTGCAGAACAAAATTTGCACCACTTTGTAACTTTGCACTACTTGAATTTGATGATTTTAACTTCAAGTGAAAATCCACCTCCACGAGAAAACCACTCCAAGATTTCCAAAACCGATAGAGGTTTTTCTAGAGCGGCCCAACGCCTTCTTTTAGGTTTGGATGAGAAGTTTCTAAGTGTAATGGTATCTAAGTAATAGCATGCTAAAGTTTGCAGACATTCTGCACTTTGGACCCTTCAGGGATCGATCCGGTGGAACATAGCTCAGAATGAAAGCTGCACCACTTTGCAACTTTGCAGTGCTTGCATTTGATGTTTTTTCCACGAAGTGAAACTCTGCCACCATGGTAAAACCACTTTGAGATAGCCAAAACCAAGAGATAATTTTGTAGTAGGGATCAATGATCCTATAAGATTAGATGAGAAGTTTCTAAGCATCATGGTATCTGAGTAATAACATGCTGAAGTTTGCAGCCATTTTGCACTTTGGACCCTTCGAGGATAGATTCGGTGGAACATAGCTCAAAGTGATTCCACGTGTTTTGATGAAAAAAAATACCATGCATAGCATAATAATACCTATTTGGATGCATTGGAATAGTTAGTTTGGTCATACGAGTTGCAGAGAGAAATTTGCACCACTTTGCAACTTTGCATAGCTTGAATTTGACACTTTTTCTATCAAGTGAAAATCCGCTACCATGAGAAAAAAACTCCGAGATAGCCAAAAATGAGAGGATTTTCTAGAGGGATCCATCATGATCATGTAGGATTAGATGAGAAGTTTCTAAGTGTCATGGTATTCAGGTAATAGCATGTTGAAGTTTGCAGCCATTTTACACTTTGGACCCTTAAGAGATTGATCCGGTGGAACATAGCTCAGACCGATTCTACATATTTTAGTGTGAAAGAGGACCATTCCTAGCATAAAAATACCTATTCGAACATGTTAGAATAGTCTACTTGGTCACACGAGTTACAGAAAAAATTTACAAATTGTTTACATGACCTTTATATGACCTTTTTCACATTGTTTACATTTCAAAATTCAAAGTTTGCAAATTTTCCTATTCAAGGCATTTACAGAACAAGGTGCTACTACACCAAACATGAACTCAAACCTTACAATATTCTAGTATATCTCATTATGTAATTAAATCTTATTACAATGCCTCAGGCACTTCATTCTCATAGATCTTTTACAATGTCACTCATACATTCAAGATTCTCTTTAAATGTCTACATCATAGGTGCTCATTATGAGGTTAAATTCAAATGAGTAATTTGAGATTCCCTCGCTAAACTTCACACGCTCTTTTATAATGGCTTGAAATAAAAATTGAGATTTGTCAATATCATCAAAATAGGGATGTTGCATTGCTTTTTTGGCTGAGATTCTCTTTAATGGCTCTTAAATCAACATTTTCTGCAACGAAAGATCAATCAATTTTTAGTAGTTTACTCGCAAATACACAAAGTAAAATAGAAAAATAAAGAGCATCCAAAATGGAAATGACATAAAAATAGATGGAAGGCACTTACAGATGTTGCATCCAGGTATCAAAATAAGGATGTTGCATTGCTTTTTTGGTTGACATTCTCTTGGATGGCTCATATATCTGCATTTTTTGCAAGGGGACACCAATCATTGTAAAAGAAGATGATAGCACTGGAATCAAACAAACTAATGTGCATAAAAGTATAAATTAATAAGATCCAATGTGCATATACTTACAAATTAATCCAATGAACCATCCAGGTCTTCTCTACTCTTTATTTTGTCAAGTATTGCCTCATGGTCAGACTCACGGACCTTCCATAATATCTTGTTCAAAGATCTACCCCTATATTTGGTCAAATGAACATTGGATGCCACAAAAAGGTTCGAGTAATGAAGAATCCTATGATTCATGTCAAAGTCCTGAAATAGCCAATGTTTAACACTTGAATGTGGGTACCTTCTAAGCCATGTTCTAGTAACCACAACTGAGCCTGTATGGTATTCAATGTTTTCTCCATCTATAACTGGGGCCTCCAATTTTTTTTGGTCTCAACACAATGACACAAGTAATAGTTTGTTCCCTCTTCATTGTCTTCATTTGCAATAACTACATAAACATGCCCTGCATTGATATGTGCAATAAACCTCTTGAAATTTGTCAACATTATGAATACAATACAAACTAAGATAACGATGTGGAATTTCAACAACTAAGAAATTAGATATATCACCTGGCTGAACTAGATCTAATACGTGGTCAAATTCGACCGATGATTCCATCTGTGTCAGTTCCAATGGCATTAGAGGGCGATATGTGTGAAGTGGGCTAAGATATAACTTGTGAACCATTTTTCAACCCACTCCCCTAACTCAAAATCATTCCAAGCTTGCATTGTTAATGAAGAACAAAAGCATGCCCTATTTCATGTATCGATACTCCATGAACCTGCATTTGAGCTAAGGAAAGAGTGTACCTTACTCGATCCTGTTAGTGCACAAAAGTCTTCATATGGTGCAATGTTAGTATCATCCATCAACCAAAAAGATCTATGAACTGAAGACATACCTTCATTACCTAGACTGATCAAAGCATTACACCACTCAATTATTGATTTTTCATCTAACAAATTTGCATTATCTTTATACTTTAACTCTTCTCATGCTAATGCTCTTTTCATGCATGCTCCTACAGCATCACAAAAGTTCCACATATGTTGAACACCTGTAATGACATGCATCCTGCACAACCAGTAGAACAGGTGCGAGTTCTTGAACTGTGTTGCATAGTTATGAAACCATATTATATGTTGATCGTATTCTACGCCCCTCTTAGCCAAAACACTGTAGAAAATTTGGAAGCAACCTTGCATGAACTCTTGAGAATGTGTGCGATCATTACTAATGTAAAAGTGGTACTCCTACAGTACCTTCATTTACTCATTTGTACTATTAGATGCATGAATGAATGCTATGTGCACAAATATTGAAACTTGTGTGGAGTTGTAATACTATGACTGCACCTCATTTTGTGGTTGTAGAGTATAGTTCTCTACAAATTCAACCATAGATAATATGCTTCCAACTAGAAAGGTGTCCTTGCATAGCTTGAATTGCATGTCCAACCATCGGGCTCTATGGGTATGCATTGCATACTCAAAAATTATACTGTCACGAAATGTGGTCATAAATTGGTACACTGGAATCTTCTCAATAACCATATCACACCTTTTTTCTTGAGACCCATCTTTTATAGCATATGCCACTGCTTTATACTTTCCAAACTCTACTAGTTTATGTCCCACCTCATCTGTGCTTTCCATATGTTGACATACTGGTATACGCTGGAAGCCACCACAACGCTCACATGAACCATCCAAGCATGTTTTCCTATAGAATATCTGGCCATCCTCTATTTCACATAATTTTTTTGACAAGAACTATCTTGAATATTTTGGTGGGGCTTCTATGCCACAATCCTGCAAAACATTGTTAGTATGCAAATCTAAACATATAGAATGATAAACATCATAATGGTTAGCAAATTCAATATGTAGTCTACAACAAGAAGTAGTGTGTGTGTGATTTATCTTGACATAAAAAGGTTTAAGTAGTTTGAAAAATCATTGAGAAATACTAATTTGAGAATAATCATTTTAAAATTTCTCAAAAAATTGTGTTTGAGTCATATCCAGAAAATGCTTTGGATGTGGCTCATGATTCCGACTACCGTTTCTCCTTCTTACCACATCCCATTGATTTACAGATGGCCTTGTGTTATTCTTCCAACACGATTCAATTAGTGTTCTCAAGGCTTCGATAAATTCTTTATCTTTTTGTGATTGTCTCCTTGAGAATGCCCATAATTCATTTGTATCATTTCCCTCAATTATTTTCCGCCTTTGAATGGCTCTTGATAAAAAATTTCTACTAATTCCCATTTTTTCACTAGTATTTTTAATTAGACGAGATCTCCTTGTTTGATAGCTTACCATAGTCGATGTAATGACACATCAGGTGACATTACTATCCTTTGAGCATGAGGTCTTACCCACACTCTCATAAGCATCCATTATATTCTTCACAATAGTGTCTTCACTCGATGCATTCGATGTTCTCAACCCAAGAGCCTTCATGATGTTCCTATACTTTACACCTTGCATCATTTCAATAAATAGTTGACATCTTGTAGTCTCACTTAGCCTTTCAAAGAATCATTCCCAAATCTTATCAGCATATCTTCTACAAGTGCGTGTTGAAATATTACCTTCCATGTGCTGTAAAATCTCATTATCAATATTAATCAAATACTTTGTCTTTCTACGCAAAATTCTTGGTGGTGTTCTCCTAGGTACATAAATCTCAACATTAAGAATTTCATCAATATTTAATTGAGGTGGGCTAGATTGCATACCTTTGATGGAGGGTGGAGAAGAAGACATACATTGAGGTTCACATGGGGATGATGCCATACCTTCTTCGTCAATTTTGAGTGATGATGTACTCTCAACTTGAGATGTGTTGGATGGTGTCCAAAAATATTCACTTGTGGTACATGGTGTCCCTCCATATTCACTTTCCGTAGACGGTGTCTATCCATATTCACTTGTGCTAGATGGTGCCCCTCCATATTCACTTGTGCTTAATAGTGTCCCTTCATATTCACTTTTCATAGAGGGTGTGTCTCCAACTATGGTATCTGAATCTATCTTACGACAATGCTTTCATTCATGCTTGTTGTACTATCAATTTTCGTTCTCTTTTTGATGGTTGAGATTCCTCTACAATTGGGTTGTTTTCATCAATTGTTTCAAATTTCTTCTTTTCATGATATTTCGCCACCCAAACTCTCTCCTTTTCTTTCGAGGTTTCGTTCTCTTCATCTGTTAGTTTCCTCTTTGGCATGGTGGATAATTTTATCTATACCATGGTAATGAGATGAATATTAGTTCCTAAAAAAGGTATCCATTCAAGTTAATTGAAAAATATATTTCATTGAAGGCTTCATTTAAATAATACTTACAATCATCATGTACAAAAGTTAACCTAGCATGTAGACAAATGTATACAAACTATGGAAGCACTAGGCTGGCCAGAGCATATTTCTAACTAAAAGTGAATAACCATGATGGTGATTCTAAAAAATAATGAGTGAATGGAATTGTGAGTGTTTGATAAGTTTTTTGTATAGGAGAACCTTGACAATCAATGCTTCCATTTTGAAATTTAATTCAATTTTGGGTATCTTCATGTTGTAAGAGGGTCATTAAAGACATTTCCATGTACCAGTTATATAAGATTTCAAAGGTGGTTTTTTTAGTTATAGGAGTTAAGGGGAGTTGGTTTTCATTTCCAAAGGTTTAAACAACCTCCATTGGCTCGAAGGGGGGATTTTTGTTCATTTTGAAATCCATTTTTTTGATTAAAAAAATGTTGTTTTCCAGAAATTCACTAGTTTTTTGGCAGTTTCCTACACTTGTACGGATATATACAACCTCCCCTTGATACAAAACTAATATAATATTGTAGGAACATATCTTAACTCTCTAATTCATCAGTTATGAGGGATTTACAGTACGTTTGAAGGGAGCAATTGACAATTTTATGAAACTACTCATTTCAAGCCAGTCAAGAGTTTGAGTAGGATTTAATTATGAAATGACCATCCCACCTACTGTTATGAATTGTTTCTTGGTGGGATGGAATGTAAATTATTAGAGTAGGGTCTTTTATTGTTGAACATACCTTAGAATGAAACTAACGACAATAGGTTGGGGTTCTTAGGCTGAAACAAACACTTTTCCATGAGAATTTGAGGAACCAAGGAGTGATTTTGAAAAAGTGTTGAGGGAGTGGTCTATGTAATGAACTTTTGACCCTGTGCAGGGTATTTTGAAGATGTTTGATGCTTTGGAATGGTCTGGGAAGGCCCCAGAATAGGAGTTTCTATAAACCCTCCCTCTTTGCATTGAAAAATGGGGGTTTTTGTATTGGAAGCCTAGTTGAGCAGGTAAGCTCCTAAGACGTAGAAAATATCTTGTTTTGAGACCTAATTAAATACTATTTTTGGTTTTGGCAGTTTGGTGTGAGGATCTAAGGGCAGTTCCTTTGTAAAATTGGCCTACTTGGAGGACTAAAATATTGAAAAGTTTAGTTATCTTAAAGTTATCCCAAAGGGGTCATGTGATGGGTTAAGGTATGTCTTGCAACTTTCAAATGGGTGCTAGAATCATTCTTTTATTGTCTTGTTGTTTTGGAAAGATTTGGAGTTAAGGGTCCAAAACTGGTTTTGCACAGTAACTAAATTCCAAGGGTGAAATGTGGGAAATAGTGTTTATGTTTGTTGTCCAACTTGGAGGAGTGTTGGGATTCATCCATTAGGAATTTTTAATCTTGTTAGATGCCTTTTGAAGGAAATTTGACATCTTCAATGGTTTTGGGTCCTCTAACTCTGCATCAAAAATGAGTATCATAGTCTGAAGTGTGTGCATGGTTTGGGAGATACATGTGACAATTTGCAGATGGTTGGTTACTAGTAATGTGGATAGTAAACAAAGGAACTAAGTTTGTGTGGAAGGGAAGACTTATGAAAGGTTTCATTTTTTATGTATTAACTCAAACAATGGTGCCATTATGGAATATTTAAGACAACTTGTGAATGACATAATCATTGGTTGATGTTTTGAGGAACCTAGTTGATTGTAATTAGTTATTTTAAAGATTTTCCAGGTGTTTTGAAGGTCCTTAAAAGGAATTGGGAACTCTTAGTGATAATTTTAGTATACAAATCAATTTTTTTGTGAAGGAAAATATAGTTGAAAAGATGTGTCAAGAAAGGTGTTGATTTCTTCCTTTGTATTGTATCAGTTTGCGCAAAGGTATTGGAAGGTATTTGGACCCTTCAAAGGAATGGGAGAGGTTTGGAGTTGTATTAAAGGATGAATTTTTGTGAATGGTTTTGAGTTTCTAATAAACTTTATGCTATGTTACAATCAATTTTATGATGGTTAATCTATTTTTTGAGTCTGAAAAAGAGTTGAAACCAAGTTCTAATGTTTTGATGAAAAGATGATTGAGTTTTTTTGTTGATCTTATTCAATTTAATTTAGGGTTAGAAGTACCCTTGATGATTTTGGATCCTAGTAGATATTCTGCATCCAGTGTAAAATAGTAATTGGTAAGTGTATATAATTGTATATATAATGGTAATTTAAAATGTGAATTGACAATCTAAGGTTATAATGACAAAAAAATATGAAAACGAGACTTTCAAATGGAGTTCAACCCAATTATGTAGCCTTGGTTTCTTCTTTCTTCAAACTCCACAACAATTTGACTTGTTCAAAAGCTTGTTCCCCTCCAAACTTCAATTGTATATCAGTTTTCAATAAAATTCAAACTTCAATTGATATTATATATCTTTCAACGTGGAAACTCTGCTATTTCATGCAAAGGTGATGGAATGTGAAAAATATGCTTGCACACTTCACAACATCATCAAAAAGCCATTTTTTGTCAGAGCACATGCATAACCAAGGGAGTATGCTAACTGTGGGCATTAAAATCACGGGCATATAGATTTTTTTACCATTTTAGTGCACTACAACAAGTGCTCATGTTATAACACGAGCGTGTTATGTGAAATATGGTTTTCTTAGTATAATTCTATTCTCCCTCTTTGTGTTTACCCTCTATCCTAATTCTATAGGTGTCCCCTACACACTTATAGTAGAGGAGATAGAGGTGAGTGTGTGTGTGAGAGAGAGAGGGAGAGAGCGAGGTAGAGGGAGAGTGGGAGAGAGAGAGGGAGAGAGATGGAGGGAGAGGGATAGGGAAAGGGAGAGAGGGAGGGAGAGGTAGAGGGTTATAAATAGAAATTCAGAGACATGGAGATAGATAGGGAGGGAGAGAGGGGGAGAGTGGGAGAAAGAGAGAGTGGGAGAGTAAAAGGGAGAGAGGGAGGGAGAGGGAGTGGGAGAGAAAGATGGAGAGAGGGAGGGAGAGGGAGAGGGGAGAAAGAGAGAGTGGGAGAGAAAGAGGGAGAGGGAGGAGAAATATATAGTGGGAGAGATGGAGATAGAGAGGAAGGGAGAGAGAGGGAGAGAGATGGAGGGAGAGGGAGAGGGAGGGAGGGAGGGAGAGGAAGAGAATTATAAATAGATAATGGGAGACATGGACATAGATAGGGAGGGAGAGAGGGGGAGAGTGGGAGAAAGAGAGAGTGGGAGAGAAAAAGCGAGAGAGGGAGGGAGAGGGAGTGGGAGAGAAATATGGAGAGAGGGAGGGAGAGGGAGAGGGGGAGAAAGAGAGAGTGGGAGAGAAAGAGGGAGATAGGGAGGGATAGAGAGTGGGAGTAGGAGAGAAATATAGAGAGAGGGAGGGAGAGGGAGAGGGGGAGAAAGAGAGAGTGGGAGAGAAAGAGGGGGAGAGGGAAGGAGAGGGAGAGGATGAGAAAGAGATAGTGGGAGAGATGGAACCTCAACCACTATACCCACTTAATCCCTGAACCCTCAACCCTTAAACCCTAATCCCTCAACCCTCAACCCTCAACCCTCAACCCTTAAACCCTAATCCCTAAACCCCTATACCCTCTTAATCCCTCAACCCTCAACCCTTAAATCCTAATCCCTGAACCCCTATACCCTCTTAATCCATGAACCATCGATGCTCAACCCTTCAAACTGAATCCCTCTGCCCCTATACCCTCTTAATCCTTGAACCCTCAAACCTTTAACTTTCATCCCTCTACACCTATACCTTCTTAATCCTTCAACCCTCAACCCTTCAACCCTAATCCCTCTACCCCTATACCCTCTTAATCCTTGAACCCTCAACCCTTAAAACATAATCCCTCAACCCCTATACACTCTTAATCCCTGAACCCTGAACCCTTCAACTCTAATCCCTCTACCCCTCTAACCTCTTAATCCTTGAACCCTCAACCCTCAAACCTTCAACCCTAATCCCTCTACCCCTATACCCTCTTAATCCTTGAACCCTAAACCCTTCAACCCTAATCCATCTACCCCTATATCATCTTAATCCTTGAACCCTCAACCCTTAAACCCTAATCCCTCAACCCCTATACCCTCTTAATCCCTGAACCCTCAACCCTTCAACCCTAATCTTTCTACCCCTATACCCTCTTAATCCTTCAACCCTCAAACCTTCAACCCTAATCCCTCTACCCCTATACCCTCTTATTCCTTGAACCCTCAACCTTTAAACCCTAATCCCTTAAACCCTATACCCTCTTAATCCTTGAACCCTGAACCTTGAACGCTTCAACCCTAATCCCTCTACCCCTATACCCTCTTAATCCTTCAACCCTCAACCCTCAACCCTTAAACCCTAATCCCTCAACCACTATACCCTCTTAATACCTCAACCCTCAACCCTTAAACACTAATCCTTGAACCCCTATACCCTATTAATCCCTCAACCCTCAACCATCAACCCTTCAACCCTAATACCTCTACCCCTATACCCTCTTAATCCTTGAATCCTCAACCCTTCAACCCTAATCCCTCTACCCCTATACCCTCTTAATCCTTGAAACCTCAACCCTTAAACCTGAATCCCTCAACCCCTATACACTCTTAATCCTTGAACCCTTAACCCTAAACCCTTCAACCCTAATCCCTCTACCCCTATACCCTCTTAATCCTTGAACCATGAACCCTCAACCCTTAAACCCTAATCCCTCAACCCCTATACCTTCTTAATCCCTGAACCCTCAACCCTTCAACCCTAATCCCTCTACCCCTATACCCTCTTAATCCCTAAACCCTAAACCCTGAACCCTTCAAACCTAATCCCTCTACCCCTATAACCTATTAATCCTTGAACCCTCAACCCCTATACACTCTTAATCCCTCAACCCCTATACCCTCTTAATCCCTGAACCCTAAACCTTGAACCCTCAATCCTTCAACCCTAATCCCTCTACCCCTATACCCTCTTAATCCTTGAACCCTCAACCTTCAACCCTTAGACCATAATCCCTCAACCCCTATACCCTCTTAATCCATGAACCATCAACTCTTAAACCCTAATCCGTCGACCCCTATGCCCTCTTAATCCTTGAACCCCCAATCCTCAACCCTTCAACCCTAATCCCTCTTCCCCTATACCCTCTTAATCCTTTAACCCTCAACCCTCAACCCTTAAACCCCAATCCCTCAACCCTGAACCCTAAACCCTTAAACTTTAATGCTTAAACCCCTATACCCTCTGAATCCCTCAACCATCATCCCGTAAACCGTAATCTCTCAACCCCTGTAAACTCTACCCTATAACATGTTAATCTCTCATCCCTAAATCCTAAAACCTTAAACCCTAACCCATAAACCCTCTACCCTCAACCCTAATCCCCCAACCCTTAAACCCACTTAGTAAAATCTCTACCCTAATCCGTCAACCCTCTTGACTCTTAAACCCTCAACCCTTAAACCCTTAAAAATTCAACCCTAACCCCTTAAACCCTAAACTGTTAAAGCCTCTACCCTCTACCCTCTAACCTCTACCCTCAACCCAATACTCTACCCTAAACCCTAATCCCTCAACCCTTATACTGTGAAATCCAATAAAACTCTCTAGCCTAATCCCTAAATCCTCAACCATTAATCTCTCAACCCCTATAACCTCTACCCTATATATTGGACCCTTAACCCTAATCCCTCGACCCTATACCTTAAACCATCTACCCTTCAAACCTCTACCCTTAAACCCTCTACCCTTTACCCTATACATTAAATGCTCAAACCTCAATTCTCAAGCATCAAACCTTAATCCCTCAACCCTCAATCCTTAAACCCTAAACCCTCTACCCCTTACATTGGACCCTGAACGTAATCATTCAACCACATACCCTCAAACCTATACCCTAAACCTTATACCATCATCCAAGTAAACCCTTAACCCTAAAACCTTAACCCCAAACCCTTCAACCCTAAACCCTTAAACCTTCTACCCTATACCCTCAACCAAATACCCTCTACCATCAACCCTATTCCCTCAAACCTCAAACCTTAAACCCTAATACCCTAGAAACCATCAAACCTATAGGTCCTCTACCCTAATCCCTAATCCCTCAACCCTATAACCTCAACCTCTATCACTTTCTCTCTATATTTACATCTCACCTCTCCCTCCTTCCCTCCCTCCTACCCTCTCTAATTGTCTCTATCTACCATCTCCCTCTTCTTGGTACCTCTGATTCAATCAATCTGTACCACCCTCTCTCGCTCCCTCTATAAATCTCTCTTTATGTCCCTCCCACTCCATCCCACTCTCTCCCACTACCTCTCTCTCCCTCTCTCTCATGTCTCTCCTTCCCACCCCCTCTCTCTCTTAGGTCTCTCCCTCTGGCAACCTACCTAGGTAACTCTCTCTTTTTCTCTCTCCCCTTTCTCTATTTATCCCTCCAACCCTACCTAGATAAGTCCCTCTCACTCCACCCCCCACTTTCTCTACCTCTATCAGGTCACTCCCTCCCACATCCACTCCCTCTCTGAGGTCTCTCACTCACACTTCCTCTCTCTTCCACTCCCTCTCTCTCACACTCCATATCTCTCACACTCCCTCTCTCTCACACTCCCTCTCACTACCTATCTCTCAAGTCTCTTCCTCTCACCCCCCCTCACACACTCAAGTCTCTCCCTTTGGAACCCAACCTACATAACTCTCTCTTTCTCTTTGTCTCTCTCTCTCCCCCATCTCTCTCCCTCTCCCTCAATTCTCTCTCTCACACCCCCCTCTCTATCTCCCTCTCCCTCAATTATCTCTCCCCCACCCCCCCTCTCTCTCTCCCTCCATGTATCCCTCCCACCCTACCTAGCTAAGTCCCCCTCACTCCAACCCCTTCTCTACCACTCTCTCTCTCTTAAACTCTGACTTCCACCCATTCTCCATCTATCTAAACTCTCTCTCTCTCTTTAAATTCTCCCTCCGTCTAGAGACATACATATAAGAATAATACATATGTACATATAATCTTACATCCATACAAACATACATACATACATGACATACATGTACATACAAACATACAAATATATTACCATACATTCACTATATTGGCATTTAACATAAAGGAAGACATAACGTGAGCACGTTATAATGCGCTCATGTTATGTCCTAGTTGACATGTTCCCCGCATAAGGAAAAACCAAGTGAAAAGTGAGATATAACGTGAGCATGTTATAACATGCTCATGTTATATCTTGCTTTGGGAATTCTAGAGCCTTAAGCTTGGTATTTTCCTTGGAATACCAACCCAAAGGCTTGGAGGGCATTCCCAATGACCAGATATGTGCTTTTAAAAAAATTACCATATTTCTCATAATCGAGTTCGTGCTCACTGTCAAGATTGCACATGGTTTAATATTGAAAAAATTGAACACATGGGTAATGTTGGTTTATCTCTTAGCTATCCAATGATGTAATTTTTTTCACTTTCTGAAAATGTTAAGTCTTCCATCCATAATTTATTTTATCTGTATGTCCTTTTTTTGCCAAAAAGCAGTGTTTGGTATTTTTTTCATTATAAATTAAGCATTCATCAATTTTTCAAATAAATTACATTTTTAGAAACTAGACTCCATTCTTCAAAATTAAAAAATAAAAGAAATTAGTTTCCAAAATTTGTAGGGGTAGCATGACCAAAATTCTATTTTTTAGGAAATGTCCACTTTGCAAATTAGTAAACAATCAAATATTCATTAAAAATTATGAGAAAAATCATGCATCAACTACATATTATTAGCTAACTTCTGACCATTTCAATTTTAAAAATACAAAAACAAAGTTCATCGTACGAGGGTCGTACAAGAGTTGCTATGTTATGTTTTTCTGACAGAAAAAACACCAATTTGTGTACGACCCTCATTTGAACCCCTTAATCTCAACCATTTTCAAAATAAATTAGTAGTTTAGAAAGTAGACTCGGAGCACTTGAATCCTTCTTTTAGTTCCATCTCAAAATTTTGAGTTTAAGTATCCTCAATTTCGTTTCCAAGGTCAGTATTTCCTTATTTCAGAAAAACGTTGTCCACTTAAGTCCCCTTTTTAGGAACCATCTTGGTGCACTTAACCCAGTGTTTAAACTTAGGCTCTAATACCATGTATAATGCCTCACCACATAACCCTGAAGGAAGTTTCAATTCACTTTGTAAACACATAATTTTTTTTATTAAAACTTTATTTAACATACATGTTCACTTACTAATTGACAGCAACCTCTAAGGCTACGAGACCGAGATTACTAAAAACCCATATATACATTATTATATATCCATAACATTTAATTACATAATGAATTGAGTACTCATACAAAATAAAGTTACATCATAACATAAAGAGATATATAATAACACTCCATATTAATTTACTTTATCAAAAGGTTACATCTCTCATTCCTTGAATGAGGCAATCATAAAAATGTGATACAATATACATAAATCCACCTCATATACAACTAAGGGGTAAAATAACATAAATCAAATTGAAATAAATACATTTCTTAAATTAAAACGAGAACTACAAGCTCTCCAACTGGATATCTCGCCACCAAGTACTAAAGATCAAAGGGGGACACAATGGTGTATGGTGCATGTTCCACCCAACCAGGTGGTACCGGAAGGCCCACCCCCCATGCTAGGAGATAGTTATAACATAATATGGAAAAATCTACAACCAATAATCACAGGTTGACACAAACATATTGACTCAACCAACTATTTACACAAACAGAAACAAAGGTTACAATGCTTCCACTACAAACCATTTTCGAATTACAATACTACCAACATAGTTGACCTAAGAGGAGTGTCATCACAATGCTACAAGGGATATCCTAGTGAGTCATCCTAGGCCTCGGCCCCCATCTTGGGATTTCCTGGAAACCTTTAACGAATTTTGGCCCCACATGTAGTCCAAAGTGGAATAGAATATCTTTCATGAAGACAAGATATCGATCATGCCATTCCAAACCTTCTCATCTCATCCCAAGCCTTTATTAGCACAATAGTCCATGAGTGAGGCTTATTAGTATAGATTAATTTTTGAAGCTACCCAACCACCTAACAAGTTAATTATATTATATCTCATTTACCAACCTACAACGAGCTATCCTAGCACCCCTTTATGTGTTGGTGTTTATTGCAAGCCACTCCCTTATGACAACTAGTGGAAAAATTCTACAACCCAAGGCAGCCTAGTGCTAGTCCAAAATAACATCCACCCTAAACAAAATATAAGGGTAACACTTCCCCATTCGTGGTAACCGAATTACAATATTCAAAACTAAAGCACTAACCAAAGTTTCAATAACTGGGTTGACTCATTATAGATACAACTGCCTTTCCCTTTTTTCACTACTAGAAGTCTTAAATAATTTAAACCCCATTTCCCTTACAAAATACAAAGGAAATAACTAATTTTTGGATATACTAAATCCATTTCTCTTTCAAATTTATTTCACAAGAAAGAAAACAATTAACCTAACAAAGTAATTGATTAAAACAATTAATTGCCTCTTCAAAAATCAAATCCTTAGATTACTTTTAAAAGCAACATAAATCCATCTACAACTAATTTCTTCAATTTTCCAATCAAAACATAAAACATGATATCTTTTGAGATAAAACTATTTTTTAGAAATTAATACTATTTTAAAAATAAAAGTATATATATTTAATATATATTCATAAAATTTACATACATAATTATATTCTAAGTTATACAATTATGTATATATATACTTATGATATATATTCATTAAATATACAAATAATATTTTACAACCAAATATATATATACAATGTATATATATTAGATATATCATATTGAATAACTAAATCATATCAAAATTCACAAATAAAGAAAAGACAGACAAATTTTATTTTAAACCATACACATTTTAATTCTTACATAGATTCCTTTATACATTTGCAGATTAGAGTTTACACAGGGAACCTCTATGTTTGGGGATGGCTATGCTAAGCACAGTCAAACTTAAACAACAGGGCACAACCAAAGGAAGAATGGGAGAGCTATGGGAGATCTCCCTCCACACAGCCACTCCCTTAAGGGGTGGTTGTGGGGAGGTAGATCCTCCCCATCCCCCCATTAATACATTTACACACAACAAATGATCTCATACAAAAATGAGACACGTTGTTTTTAAAAATAAATAATTAAAACCCTTACGAAATTGTTGTACGGACGACAATAATAGTATTTAACTAGTATTAAATATTTTTCAAATAATTTATACATATATATGTGCAATCAAATATATATAAACATATACATGTATATATAAAATATATATATATATATATATATATATATAAAGATTTCAACATAATAATATAATTGAGAATTTTTTTTTTTAAACATTCACCTTCAAGTGAAATTACAAAAAATTCAGAAGATACCCTAATTTTTGTAGAGGATTTTACAATAAATATTCTAAATAGCTTTCTCAAATTCAACCACAAAGAAAGGAAAAACACGCTATGGGAAAATCTTAATTACAAAATTTCTACATTTCCTCTAGGTTTTTCCATGGAAAAATTTACAAATATAGAGGTTTCACAATTTTTCCCTAGGGAGGTTTTTAATAATTTCTACATAGATTTAAACACTAAATTTTCTCTAAATCTAAAATTTTTTCCTCTAAATTTATTTCACAATTTAAATCTAATAATTCCTCAATAATCACAAATCTCATTCTTTGGTTTTCTCTGTAACTAATATTTCCTAGGTTTCTTCACGACAATAACAAAAGCTTTAAATTTCCTCTTTTCCAAAACATATTAAACTTTCATTTAAAAATATAGCACAAAAATTTTCTACAACAATACAATTCCAATAGAAATTTTAAACAAAACTATATCACAAGAATGGAACTTGTTTCAAAAAGCTTCTAAAGTGTTGAAGTTTTTGATGTCGAGCCTCTTCCAAAGCTTTCATAGATTCTCCCAGCAACCATACTTTTTCTAGAACAAAGTATGTATGCAATATCACAACAAACTATTCCAAAATAATCCTTTTAAATTTCCAATATCAAAAACCTCTAAAATCTTTTGTGTTTTCCAATTTTCATTCCTCCCAAAAATATCCTTTACTCTGTTGTGAAGAAGCTTTCCACTTCTTCACCCAAAGCCCAAATTCTCTCTTGGAATTAATTTTTTAACAACCTCATAATTAATTAACTCTCACATGCTAACAATTAACAAATATCTTGATCAATCACATTTATTTTCACAAATAAAATTTAATAACTTCTAATTCAAATTTAATTCCCTTTTTCAAATTTCAAAATAAAAAAAGTTAATTAATCAATTTTAATTACTGAATAAATAAATTTGACCCCATGGATTAGTTTTAATTTACTAAATGAATTAAATTTAATTAATTAATTTAAATAAAAGGCTTCTATCAAAATGTCTAAAATTAATTAAATAAAAATCAACATTATTTAATGCATAATTTAAACATTTATTTCAATAACAAGAATCCTTCAGAATTAAATAATAATAAACAAGGCAAACAATGACACAACAACTAAGATTGGTGACACGCTATGGCTAGGGTGTAGAATTGACACATGTTACCTAGCTACTATCTCTCATTCAATTTAACTATTGCGTCGACATGCTCAAACCTATGAAACTAGGTGGATTCAATGTCATGTACTTGGAAACCTATAAACCAGATAACAAAGAACATATATATATATAAAGAATAAAACACACACCGTGAAGAGGAAATCAAAAAATCCAAGGGCGCTCGCAAGTGAGTTGTAACACCCCTCTGTTTTGCTTTCTGGATTGGACAATGTGTCCTTATTTTGCATTGAATCATGTTTCTGGATATTCTGATACTTTATCTTGTGTGTGTAATTGATTGCTATTTATTGAGCAATGAACTATATTATGTGATGTGATTTGATTTATCTGATGATTTGTTTTACATGCTTTAATGGTGTAAAGATGTTAGTTGATATAACATGTAAATTGCTTATGAGATTACTAGAATTATGATGAAAGTGTTAGTTATGATGAGTGTCCTCGTGAAGAGGATGGGTTCGCATCACTCGCTTGCGAGCGCCCTCCAAATCTAAGATTTCTTCTTCACGGTGTGTACTATATGTTGGATATATTGTATTATGTTGGTTATTTAATTTCAAGTTGCAGGTACATGACATCGACTCCACCTGGTTTCATAGGTCTGAGCATGTCGATCCAACGGTTAAGTTGAAGGGAGATAGTAGCTAGGTAACATGTTTCAAGTCTACACCCTAGCCTTAGGGTGCTATCCATCGTGTGTTTCGAGTCATGGATTTCTTTGCCTTAATGTTATTTGATTCTGAACGATTCTTGTTTAGAAATAGATATTTTGAATAATTGCATTAAATCATGTTGATGGTTATTTAAGTTAAGTTATGCAATGTGGATAAAAATTATATTTAAATTAATTAATTATATTTAATTTATTTAATTAATTAAATTTAATCCAAGGGGTTGAATTTAGTTATTAAATAATTAAATTAATTAATTAAATGTGATGCAAGAAAATGAAAGGAAAGAAAAGAACTAAAGTTAATTTTGGAATTTAATTTCAATTTGTGATAATGAAATTAGAAATTGTAATTAAATGTTTATTTGGGAATTAAATTTTTATTAGAAGTTACTAAATTATATTGGGAAATTAAATGGAAATTAGTTTCAATTTTGGAAATTAATTTATTAGTTGGAATTAAATTAGAAATTGAAAATGAATTTTAAAAGGAAAATTAGTCTTCAATTTTTGGAGTTAATTAATTATTATAATTTATATTTTGCATGCAAAATCAGGTTGGGTTGTGAAAGATATTTGAAAATCTCATTTTAAATTGAAAATTATTTTAAATTGTATTTTAAATTCAAAGTGTGTTTTCGAAAATGGAATTGGGTGAACATTGTAATTATCAATATTGCATGCAAATGATCAGATTTGGTTGTAGGATATTTTTTATTTAGGATTGAATTGCATGCTTAATTAAGGAGAAGAGATTATTGAAAATTCATTCATTCGAAGAGAGGTTTTTCGAAGGAGGATTTTGGGGAAAATTGCACAAAGAAGGGTTTGAAGAAATTTTTGGCTGTAAAATTGATTTGGAAAAAATTCTATAGGAGTTTGGTTGTGTTTATGGATTGGTTGCTTGATTGGATTCATGGCGCGGTTGAATAGAATTCATGAGATCCTTGGAGGAGGTTTTGCTTCAGAAATGCATCTTTGCCTATAGCTTCTTGAAATCAGGTTTTCTTCTGTGTTTTTTTTATTGTTCTTGATTGCTTTTAAAAATAGTAGTGATTAAAGATTTGTTTGTTAAATCTGCTTTAGAAAAGAAATTTGTTATTAGAAGAAAAGAATTAAATAAATTTAAAGCTTTTGTTTTTGTGAAAATTCTTGAGTGAAAATTGTGAAAACTTCAGGAGAATTTAAATTATTTGAGGAAATTGATTGTTTTGTTATTGAATCAAACCTAGAGGTTGAACAACACAGTTGGATCTATTTTAGAAAATTTAAACCTCTGTACAAAATCAATTTATTTATAAAACCTCTGTGAAAATCAGCTAGGAGAAATCTAGAGGATTTGATAAACTTCTAGTTTTAAGTTAGATCCTTTTAGTTTATTGTTCTTTTATTCTTCATCAATTTTCAAAAAAATTTGATTGTAAGATTTAGTTTTGAACCTCTGTGAAATTTGGTTGTTTTATGAAAAAAATTTGCATAATTTCACCTGTAGGTGAATATTATTTCAAAATTCCCCCAATTTGTTTGCTATGTAGAATCTGTGTTTATATATATATATATATATATATATATATACATATGAATTGATATATATATATATATAATATATTATATAGTGTTATTGTTTTAAAAAATAAAAACAAAAACAAAAAAAATACTCATTTTAATCTCATTTTGGTCGTCGTACGACCGACGTTTCTTCTGTGATTATGGGATGTGAAATTCCTTTTTTTTTAAATGAATGTTAGAAGCGAATATTTTTATTCGCTATAAGTTTTGGATAATAGTTTGGGTGGGGTGCATTGAACACCCAACCATCCCACGCATGGAGGTTGCGGCTGCCTTATGAGGCAGCACCCTCCACTTAGTGGAGGGAGCACTGTCTCATATGGCAGCGCAGCCCCCTTGAGGCCACACCAAGGAGAGAAGGGAGGGGGGGTTCGGCTACAGTCGGCCCCTCCCCAGACATTTAAAATGTTTTTTTTTATTTACTTTGCAATTCTTTAACCAGTGGTCAATTCTGCCACTTCCAAAGAAATTCAGAACTAAATATTAAATAAGATCAGTATTAAATATATATATATAAGTTGAAATATATATAATGTATATATGTATATTTGTATATATATTATGGAATATTATTAGTAGAGTTTTATTTATTTTGAATAGATCGAAAGACTATTTTGTAAAGGATAATAGATATTTTTATATATGAATATATATAATTAAATATATTGAAATATATATTTAATATATATTTAATATATATATTATATGAGTATTTTCAATATACATGTTGTTGTATTTAGTTTCATGTAATTTAGTTTTGCATGGATTTTTTAAAAGATAAGTTTTGAATGCATGGTCGAATTGTTAAGAAAAATGATGTTTAAATATATTGAAGAATTGTAGAAATATTTATATTTGAATGTTTGTTTAATTAATGAGATTTAATTGGAAACAATATGAATGCATGGTTAAATAGATAAGCCAAAAGATATTTTTATACATTGATAAAATTGCATGTTTTTAAATGGATAGTTGAAGAGACATAGACTTTGGATAGAAAATTGAAAAGATTGTTTGTAATAGTTCTATGTTGTATTAAAAGTAAATTTAGGAATTAAGTATTATGATGAGGCAATTAATTATTTTTATTTATTTATTTCTATTAGAGCAATTCAATTATTGAGAAGGGAATATGAAAGAGTTATGGATTTAGAATATCCAAAAATAGTAATATTCTTCATGGTTGCCTTAGATGTTTTATTTTTGTGTATTTCGCATGGGGATGTGAGTTAAATTGTTTAAGATTGTCTTTTATGAAAATGGAAAAAAAAGGGGGTATATGAGTAATCGAGTTAAGTCTGTTATCATGCCTTTGATTTTGTTTATGTTACTTATTTCTTGTAATACCCCTCCGTTTTGCTTCTTGTTCAAGTTGCTTTATGTTATGTTTGGTTGCAATCACTTTGATACTGGATACATTTTGTTATGATGTTTTGATCACTACTATTGAGCGATAACTATTATTGTGGGATGTAGTTATCTGATTATTGTTTCACTTGCATTATGGATTAATGATGTTGTAGAGTTAACATGAGATGTTATTATGAGATTACTGGATTATGATGGAAGTGTCAGTTTCAATTAGTGTATTGGTGAAGAGGACGGTTTCACATCACTCGTTTGCGAGCGCCCTACGAATCCGTAATTCCTTCTTCACGGTGTGTATTATATGCTGGATATATTGTATAATGTTGTTTACTTGGTTGCAGGATTGTAGGTACATGACACCAACTCCACCTGGCTTCACAGGTTTGAGCATGTCGATCCAACGGTTAAGTTGAATGGGAGATAGTAGCTAGGTAACATGTGTCAAGTCTATGCCCTAACCTTAGTGTGTCGTCAGTTGTGTGTGTCGAGTTATAATTTGTCTTGTTTTAATGTTATTTATTTCTGAAGGACTATTGATTTGGAAATAAATACTTAGAATAATTGCATTTAAATCATGTTGATGATTATTTAATTTAAATAATGCAATGTGGATAAAAGTTTATACTTAAATTAATTAATTATATTTAGTTTATTTAATTAATTAAATTTGATCCAAGGGGTTGAATTTAGTTATTAAATAATTAAATTAATTAATTAAACATGATGCAAAAGAATAAAAGGAAATAAAAGAATTAGAATTAATTTTGGAATTTAATTCCAACCTGTGGGAATTAAATTAGAAATTGTAATTAAATGTTTATTTGGGAAATTGGTTGCAACTTTGGAAATTAATTTATTATTTCAAATTGCATTTTAAATTGAAAGTGGGTTTTCCAAAAGTGAAATTGAAATTCAAATTGAAATTTGAAATTGAAGGTGAAATTGAAATTGAAATTGAAATATCTAATTTGCATGTAATGTGAATTAGGGTTGTAAATATTGAAATTGAAATTGAAATTGAAATATCTAATTTTCATGTAATGTGAATTAGGGTTGTATTAGGTATTTTTGATTTATAAAGAATACATGTTTTAATTTTAGGAGAAGAAAGTTTTTAGAAAAATAAATTTTTACAGCAAGAAAGAAATTTTAGAAAATTTGCACAAGGGTTTGAAGAAAGTATGATTGTAGAATTGATTGAAGGAAAGATTGTTTGCATTTGTTGGATTTTGGATTGGATTCTTTGGAGGATTGAAAAAAATTCAAAAAATCTTTGGAGGAAGCTTGCATCAGAAATTAATCTCTTCCTGTAGCTTCTTGTACCAGGTTTTCCTCTTTGTGTTTTATTGTTCTTGATTGTTTTTCTTTAAAATAGTAATGATTAAAGACTTGTTTGTTAAATCTGTTTTAGAAAATAAATTTGATATTAGAAGAAAAGAATTAAACAAATTTACAGCCTTTGCTTGTGAAAATTCTTGAGTGAAAATTGTGAAAACCTTAGTTGAATTTAAATTATTTGGAGAAATTGATTTTATTGTTATTGAAATTAAACATAGAGATTGAACAATGCATTTAGAATGTTTTTAGAAAATGAAACCCTCTATTTATTATTAAAAAATGGATTTTAAAATCTGCAGTATAGTTATATTTTCATGGTAAAATGGTCTGGCTGCGCCACCTATAACTTCAATTTCACAAACTGGGTTTTCAATAAATTTAAAATTTTTTTGCATTTCAAAATTTTCTTACCCGTGTCCAAAAATCGCAAATACCCAGATCTTAGTTTTTGAGTTATGCTTGAAACATGAGACTGCTGTTAAATTATTTTCCCATGGCTAATTTGAAAATAAAATAATAATAAATTGATATTTATAAATATTAATATTTTATGTATTGTTATTATAATATTAAAATATTATTTAATAATATTTTATATTATAATTTATAATATTAAAGTATTATATTTATTTATATTATTTATATTATTAGTTATAGGTGATGCAACCAGACCATTTTACCATGAAAATATAATTATACTGCAGATTTTAAAATCCAATTTTTTTAATAATAAATAGAAGGTTTCATTTTCTAAAAACATTCTAAATGCATTGTTCAATCTCTATGTTTGATTTCAATAACAACAAAATTGATTTCCCCAAATAATTTAAATTCAACTAAGGTTTTCACAATTTTCACTCAAGAATTTTCACAAGAAAAGGTTGTAAATTTGTTTAATTCTTTTCTTCTAATATCAAATCTATTTTCTAAAACAGATTTAACAAAAAAATCTTTAATCATTACTATTTTAAAGAAAAATAATCAAGAACAATAAAACACAAAGAGGAAACCTGGTACAAGAAGCTACAGGAAGAGATGAATTTCTGATGCAAGCCTCCTCCAAGGATTTCCTGAATTTTCTTCAATCCTCCAATGAGTCCAATCCAAAATCCAACAAATGCAAACAATATTTCCTTCAATAAATTCTACAATCAAACTTTCTTCAAACCCTTATGCAAATTTTCCAAAATTTCTTCCCTGCTGTAAAAATGAATTTTCCTCAGGACTTTTCTGCCCTAAAATTAAAACATGTATTCTTTATAAATCAACAATATCTAATACAACCCTAATTCACATTACATGTAAATTAGATATTTCAATTTCAATTTTCAATTTCAATTTTCAATTTCAATTTCACTTTCAATTTAAAATGCAATTTCAAATAATAAATTAATTTCCAAAGTTGCAACCAATTTTTCAAATAAACATTTAATTACAATTTCTAATTTAATTCCCACACGTTGGAATTAAATTCCAAAATTAATATTAATTCTTTTATTTCCTTTCATTCTCTTGCATCACGTTTAATTAATTAATTAAATTATTTAATAACTAAACTCAACCCCCTTGGATTAAATATAATTAATTAAATAATTTAAATATTAACTTTTATCCACATTGTATTATTTAAATTAAATAACTATCAACATGATTTAAATGCAATTATTCTAAATATTTATTTCCAAATCAAGAATTCTTCAGAATTAAATAACATCAAAGCAAGACAGACAATAACTCGACACACACAACTGATGACACACTAAGGCTAGGGTGTAAACTTGATACATGTTACCTAGCTACTATCTCCCGTTCAACTTAACCGTTGGATCGACACACTCAAACCTGTGAAACCAGGTGGAGTCGATGTCATGTACCTGCAATCCTGCAACCAAGTAAACGACATCATACAATATATCCAGCATATAATACACACCGTGAAGAAGAAATTACGGATTCGCAAGGCACTCGTAAGTGAGTGATGCAAAACCGTCCTCTTCACCAATACACTCATCAAAATTGACACTTCCATCATAATCCAGGAATCTCATTATAACATCTCATGTTAACTCTACAACATCATTAATCCATAATGCATATGAAACAATAATCAGATAACTACATCCCACAATAATAGTTGTCGCTCAATAGTAGCAATCAACACATCATAACAAAATGTATCCGGTATCAAAGTAATCTGCAACCAAAACATAGTATAAAGCAAACTGCACAAGAAATAAAATGGAGGGGTATTACACATGGTTATATGTTTTTGGAGACTTGGTTAGTGGTTGCTTCACCGTATTGTCTTGGATGGGTTGACAGTGTGCTTGGTTGAGTGTTTACAACATGAGTTGTTGTTGCTTTTATGATGAGGTATGGAGTGGTTCAGTTTGGAACCCTTGGCTATGTGATTGTATGGAGTTTTCACTTGGGGTTTTTGCAGGCTTCCAAGAGTAAGCCTAACCCTTGGGGGGGAGAATGTAACACCCCTCTGTTTTGCTTTCTGGATTGGACAATGTGTCCTTATTTTCTGTTGAATTATGTTTCTGGATATTTTGATACTTTATCTTGTGTGTGTAATTGATTGTTGTTTATTGAGCAATAGACTATATTATGTGATGTGATTTGATTTATCTGATGATTTTTTTTACATGCTTTAATGGTGTAAAGATGTTAGTTGATATAACATGTAAATTGCTTATGGGATTACTAGAATTATGATGAAAGTGTTAGTTATGATGAGTGTATCGGTGAAGAGAATGGGTTCACATCACTCGCTTGTGAGCACCCTACGAATCTGAAATTTCTTCTTCACGGTGTGTACTATATGCTGGATATATTGTATTATGTTGGTTATTTGATTTGAGGTTGCGGGTACATGACATCGACTCCACCTAGTTTCACAGGTATGAGCGTGTCGATCCAACGGTTAAGTTGAAGGGAGATAGTAGCTAGGTTACATGTGTCAAGTCTACACCCTAGCCTTAGTGTGTCATCAGTTGTCTATTTCGAGTCGTGGATTGCTTTGCTTCAATGTTATTTGATTCTAAAGGATTCTTATTTGGAAATAGATATTTTGAATAATTGCATTAAATCATGTTGATGGTTATTTAATTTAAATTATGCAATGTGGATAAAAGTTTATATTTAAATTAATTAATTATATTTAATTTATTTAATTAATTAAATTTAATCCAAGGGGTTGAATTTAGTTATTAAGTAATTAAATTAATTAATTAAATGTGATGCAAGAAAATGAAAGGAAAGAAAAGAACTAAAGTTAATTTTGGAATTTAATTTCAATTTGTGATAATGAAATTAGAAATTGTAATTAAATGTTTATTTGGGAATTAAATTTGTATTAGAAGTTACTAAATTATATTGGGAAATTAAATGGAAATTAGTTTCAATTTTGGAAATTAATTTATTAGTTGGAGTTAAATTAGAAATTGAAATTGAATTTTAAAAGGAAAATTAGTCTTCAATTTTTGGAGTTAATTAATTATTAGAATTTATATTTTGCATGCAAAATTAGATTGGGTTGTGAAAGATATTTGAAAATTTCATTTTAAATTGAAAATTATTTGAAATTGTATTTTAAATTCAAAGTGTGTTTTTGAAAATGGAATTGGGTGAACATTGTAATTATCAATATTGCATGCAATGGATCAGATTTGGTTTTAGGATATTTTTAATTTAGGATTCAATTGCATGCTTAATTAAGGAGAAGAGATTATTGAAAATTCTTTCATTCGAAGAGAGGTTTTTGGAAGGAGGATTTTGGGGAAAATTGCACAGGGGTTTGAAGAAATTTTTGGCTGTAAAATTGATTTGGAAAAAATTCTATTGCAGTTTGGTTGTGTTTATGGATTGGTTGCTTGATTGGATTCATGGAATGGTTGAATAGAATTCATGAGATCCTTGGAGGAGGTTTTGCTTCAGAAATGCATCTTTGCCTATAGCTTCTTGAAATCAGGTTTTCTTTTGTGTTTTTTGTATTCTTCTTGATTGCTTTTAAAAATAGTAGTGATTAAAGATTTGTTTTTTAAATTTGTTCTAGAAAAGAAATTTGTTATTAGAAGAAACTAATTAAATAAATTTAAATCTTTTGTTTTTGTGAAAATTCTTGAGTGAAAATTGTGAAAACTTCAGGAGAATTTAAATTATTTGAGGAAATCGATTGTTTTGTTATTGGAATCAAACCTAGAGGTTGAACAACACAGTTGGATCTGTTTTAGAAAATTTAATCCTCTGTACAATATCAATTTATCTATAAAACCTCTACGAAAATCAGCTGGGAGAAATCTAGACAATTTGAGAAACTTCTGGTTTTAAGTTAGATCCTTTTAGTTTATTGTTCTTTTATTGTTCATCATTTTTTTAAAAAAATTGATTGAAAGATTTAGTTTTGAACCTCTGTGAAATTTGGTTGTTTTATGAAAAAAAATTGCATACTTTCACCTATAGGTGAATATTATTTCAAAATTCCCCCAATTTGTTTGTTATGTAGAATTCGTTTATATATATATATATATATATATATATATATATATATACATATGAATTGATATATATATATATAATATATATTATATAGTGTTATTGTTTTAAAAAATAAAAATAAAAATAAAAAAATATTGATTTTAATCTCATTTTGGTCACCGTAAGGCCGACGTTTCTTCTATGATTATGGGATGTGAAATTCATTTTTTTTAAATGATTGTTAGAAGCGAAATTTTTATTTGTTGTAAGTTTTGGATAATAGTTTGGGTGGGGTGCATTGCACACCCCACCATCCCAAGCATGGAGGTTGTGGCTGCCTTTTGAGGCAACGCAACCCCCTGTAGGCCACACCAAGGAGAGAAGGGATGGGGGGTTCAGCTACAGTCGACCCCTCCCCAAACATTTAAAATGTTTTTTTTAATTTACTTTGCAATTCCTTAACCCACAATCAATTCCGTCGCTTCCAAAGAAATTCAGAACTAAATATTAAATAAGATCAATATTAAATATATATATATACATTGATATATATATGTTGAAATATATATAATGTATATATGTATATTTGTATATATATTATGGAATATTATTAGTAGAGTTTTATTTATTTTGAATAGATCGAAAGACTATTTTGTAAAGCATAATAGATATTTTTATATATGAATATATATAATTAAATATATTGAAATATATATATAATATATATATTATATGAGTATTTTCAATATACATGTTGTATTTAGTTGCATGTAATTTAGTTTTGCATGGAATTTTTAAAAGATAAGTTTTTAATGCATGGTTGAATTGTTAAGAAAAAGGATATTTAAATATATTGAAGAATTGTAGAAATATTATATTTGAATGTTTGTTTAATTAATAAGATTTAATTGGAAACAATATGAATGCGTGGTTAAATAGATAAGCCAAAAGATATTTTTATACATTGATAAAATTGCATGTTTTTAAATGGATAGTTGAAGAGACATAGACTCTGGATAGAAAATTGAAAAGATTGTTTGTAATAGTTCTATGTTGTATTAAAAGTAAATTTAGGAATTGATTATTATGATGAGGCAATTAATTATTTTTATTTATTTATTTCTATTACACCAATTCAATTATTGAGAAGGGAATATGAAAGAGTTATGGATTTAGAATATTCGAAAATAGTAATATTCTTCATGGTTGCCTTAGATATTTTATTTATGTGTATTTCACATGGGGATGTGAGTTAAATTGTTTCAGATTGTCTTTTATGAAAATGGAAAAAAAAAGGGGGTATATGAGTAATCGAGTTAACTCTGTTATCGTGCCTTTGATTTTGTCTATGTTACTTATTTCTTGAGTATGGATTTAGGAAATCTAAATATTAGATTTGATTAATGACTTGAATGCTTTTGTAGCTATGTTGTCATGATGTATTTTGGGATATGGGATTATGTGTTAGTCCAACGTTATAAGTCTTTCAGAGAGTCTTAGAGGATCTAAGAGGGTTGTAGATTATTTTTGTCAACCAATTGTTTTCCCTAGGGTAGTGCATGGTGTTTTTTCAGTACTTACCTGATTTCAACAAACGGGGATGTTTTGTACTTACTGTGAAAGGAGTGGATTATGTGTTTGTTGCCTCCAAGATGTTTGGAGTTAGTTCTATTAATTGTTTCCTCTTTGTGTTGGAGTGGTTTCGATGCCTATTTTGTATGCACTTGTGTTTCCCTTGGTGGATTGTTTGAGTATGTGTTGTCAAATAGAAGAGTGGCTTTTGTTAGGCACCAGAGCCCAAAGAGGTAAATCGGCTAACCTTCAAAAGTGAGTTAATCAAGTGATAACTAAATTAATGTACTTAGAGGATTAGGACTAACTTCTCACTAATCAAGATAATTGTTACCTCACTCATAGACACTGTAATACCCCACCATTTTGTTTCTTGTTCAGTTTGCTTTATGCTATGTTTTGGTTGCAGATTACTTTGATACTAGATACATTTTGTTATGATGTTTTGATCGCTACTATTGAGTGACAACTATTATTGTGGGATGTAGTTATCTGATTATTGTTTCACATGCATTATAGATTAATGATGTTGTAGAGTTAACGTGGGATATTATTATGAGATTATTGGAATTATGATGGAAGTGTCAGTTTCAATGAGTGTATTGGTGAAGAGGATGGTTTCACATCACTCGCTTGCGAGCGCCCTGCGAATCCGTGATTTCTTCTTCACGATGTGTATTATATGCTGGATATATTATATGATGTTGTTTACTTGGTTGTAGGATTGCAGGTACATGACATCGACTCCACCTGGTTTCACAGGTTTGAGCGTGTCGATCCAACGGTTAAGTTGAATGGGAGATAATAGCTAGGTAACATGTGTCAAGTTTACACCCTAGCTTTAGTGTGTCGTCAGTTGTGTGTGTCGAGTCATTGTCTATCTTGCTTTAATATTATTTAATTCTGAAGGATTCTTGATTTGGAGATAGATATTTAGAATAATTGCATTTAAATCATGTTGATGGTTATTTAATTTAAATAATGCAATGTGGATAAAAGTTTATATTTAAATTAATTAATTAATTAAATTTAATCCAAGGGGGTTGAGTTTAGTTATTGAATAAATAAATTAATTAATTAAACGTGATGCAAGAGAATGAAAGGAAATAAAAGAATTAATATTAATTTTGGAATTTAATTTCAACGTGTGGGAATTAAATTAGAAATTGTAATTAAATGTTTATTTGGAAATTGGTTGCAACTTTGGAAATTAATTTATTATTTGAAATTGCATTTGAAATTGAAAGTGGGTTTCGAAAAGTGAAATTGAAATTGAAATTAAAATTGAAATTGAAATTAATATCTAATTTGCATGTAATATGAATTAGGGTTGTAAAAATTGAAATTGAAATTAAAATTGAAATATCTAATTTGCATGTAATATGAATTAGGGTTGGATTAGGTATTTTTGATTTATAAAGAATACATGTTTTAATTTTAGGGCATAAAGTTTTTAAAAAAATACATTTTTACAGCAAGGAAGAAATTTTGGAAAATTTGCACAAGGGTTTGAAGAAAGTTTGATTGTAGAATTGATTGAAGAAAAGATTGTTTGCATTTGTTGGATTTTGGATTGGATTCTTTGGAGGAGGCTTACATCAGAAATTCATCTCTTCCTGTAGCTTCTTGTACCAGGTTTTCCTCTTTGTGTTTTATTGTTCTTGATTGTTTTTCTTTAAAATAGTAATGATTAAAGATTTGTTTGTTAAATCTGTTTTAGAAAATAAATTTGATATTAAAAGAAAATAATTAAATAAATTTACAGCCTTTGCTTGTGAAAATTCTTGAGTGAAAATTGTGAAAACCTCAGTTGAATTTAAATTATTTAGGAAAATAGATTGTATTGTTATTGGAAATCAAAAATAGAGATTTAACAATTCATTTAAATTTTTTTTAGAAAATGAAACCCTCTGTTTATTATTAAAAATTGGATTTTAAAATCTGCAGTATAGTTATGTTTTCATGGTAAAATGGTCTAGTTGCACCGCCTATAACTCCACTTTCGTAAACTGGGTTGTTAGGAAATTTAAAATGTTTTTTCATCTTGAAATTTTCTTATCCCTGTCAAAAAATCAGAAATACCCAGATCGTAGTTTTTGAGTTATGCTTGAAAAATGAGAATGTTGTTAAGTTATTTTCCCATGGCTGTTCTGAAAATAAAATAATAATAAATTGATATTTATAAATATTAATATTTTAGGTATTGTTATTATAATATTAAAATATTATTTAATAATATTTTATATTATAATTTATAATATTTAGTATTATATCTATTTATATTATTTTAAATAAAATTTGTATATTAGATTAGTGGAATTAAAATTATAAACGTATGGGGAAATCATTGTTTATTTTAAAATGGCATGTTAAAGTTTAATTGAAGGAGTTAAATATTTGATTTAAAGAATGAATAATTTAAAATTTAATTGTGGAATTTAAATTCATATGTAAAAGGTCCAATTATTAATTTTGATTAATTGAAAAAATATATTTATATTTTGGAATATTGATGATAAGGGATATTTTTGAATTAAACAATTTGAATTAAAGTGATTGAATGTTTTAAATAGAAAATTGAATGAGACGTAAGATTTGGTTAGGAAATGGAAAGAGTTTACTTGCATGGATTTGTGTCAATTTAAAAGTAAATTAAGAAGTTGTTTTATTGATGAGGCAATCAATTATGTTATTTAATTAATTTATATTTAGATTAATTGAATCATTGTGATTGGATTATGAAAGAGATATGGATTTAGTATATCCAAAAGTAGTATCTTCCTCATGATTATCTTAAAGGATTTAATTCTCTATATTCAGTAAAGGGAAGTAAGTTTAATTGTTTTAGATTTCCAATAATGAAAAGGGAAATAGAGGTTATGATTATTTTTAGATGATCTAGTTAATGTGTCTTTGACTTTTTCAACACTACCTATTGAATGAGTATGGATTTAGGAAATCCAAATATTAGATTTGATTAATGACTTGAATGATTTGGTTGCTATGTCGTCAAGTTGCATTGTTGGTTTTGGGATTTAGTGTTAGTCCTAGATTATAAGTCTTCTAGAAGAACTTAGAGGATAAGGGTTGTTGAATCTTTATGCTATCCAGTTGTTTTCCATTGGGTAGTGCATGGCGTCTTTTCAGTTTTACCTGGTTTTCATGAACGGGGATGTTTGCACTTCCTTGGTTTAGGAGCGGATTATGGGATCCGTGTCTCCTTGTATGGAGTGACCTTGTTATGTGGTTTCATCTTGTTGCCTCCTATGAAAGGAGTGGACTATGTGTTGTTTCCTCCAAGATGTTTGGAGTGAGTTTTTTTATTTGTTTCCTCTGGTGAAAGGAGTGGACTATGTGTTGTTACCTCCAAGATGTTTGGAGTGAGATCTTTTGTACCTTCTGTGAAAGGAGTGGACTATGTGATTGTTGCCTCCAAGATGTTTGGAGTGAGTTTCTATTATTTGTATCCTCCTCGTGTTGGAGTGGTTATGATGCCTAGTTTGTATGCACTTGTGTTTCCCTTGGTGATTGGTTGTGAGTGCGTTGTCCATTAGAAGAGTGGCTTTTGATAGGGGCGGGAGCCCAAAGTGGTAAATCGGGTAACCTTCAAAAGTGAGTTAATCAAGTGATAATTAAATTAATGTACTTAGATGATTAGGATGCATTCACATTAATCAAGATAATTTAATCCTCACTCATAGACACAAGGGCTGGTTTAGACTTGGGATAAGTGAGAAGGCCTGGAATGGCAAGATCAACTATCTTGTCCTTGCGAGAGGTAGTTGATTCCGCATGAGTGAGTATGAGTGTCGGGATTCGGTTGAGGCCACCAGGATTACTTGTGCCAAAGCCTATGAAGAATGCTAGAGGAGATCTCATGACAAACCTTGCGATGACACTCTATCTATGACAACTGTTGTTAATTGTTTTATGTGTATGGTTATTTGAACATACTTGATCTACTTTATGTCTGGAAGCAATATGACCTATGTCAGTGATGTTGGAGTTGTACTTGTATTGTACTTGATTTGTACTTGTATTGCATTTGATTTGTACTTGTATTGTACTTGATTTGTACTTGATTCATACTTGTATGGTGAATGAGTTGTACTTGTTAATTCATTTGGTTGGTTATAACAGTATGAGTCAGTTTGAGTCTGCCTTTGGTTAGAGGTAGTAGAATCTTTGTCCATGTTACTTTGTTACTATCTCCTAGCATGGGGGGTTGGCCTTTGGGTACCACATTGGTAGGGTGGAACATGCACCAAAACCATTGGGTCCCCATCTATCTTCAATACTTGGTGGTGAGACATCCAGATGGACAGCTCGCGGTTCTTGTTGTAATTACTTGCATTGTAATATTTTAACTTGTACAAGTTATTTTATCCTTCTTATGATTATGAGGTGGAATTTTGTAATTGTAATCTTATGTACTATTTCCTCATTCTGGGAATGAGTGATGTAACTATTGGTTTAAGATAATGTTTATGAGATTGTATCTTAGTTGATTATCTTATTATGTTATGTGGTATTCTTGATGTATGATGTTTATTTCATAAGTTATAATGCTATGGTCATATGTAATATGTATGTGTGGGTTTAAAGTAATCCTAACCTTGTAGTCTTAGAGGTTGTTGTTAATTAGTAAGTGAATGTGTATGTTAAATGCACTTTATTAAAAAAAAAAATAGTTCGCTTAAGATGTTAATTGCAACTTCCTTTAATGTTACTTGGCGGGGCATTACAGACACAAGGTCTTTTTTAGACTTGGGATGAGTGGGAAGGCTTGGAATGGCAAGGTCAACTATCTTGTCTGTACGAGAGGTAGTTGATTCTGAATGAGTGAGTATGAGGGTCGGGATTCGGTTGAGGTCACCAGGATTACCGTGGTCGAAGCCTATGAAGGATGCCTAGAGGAGATCTCATGACTACTATGCGATGACACTCTATCTAGGACAACTGTTGTTTATTGTTATATGTGTATGGTTTTTTGAACATAATTGATCTATTTTATGTCTAGAAGCAATGTGATCTATGTCAGTGATGTGAATGTTGTACTTGTGTAGTACTTGAGCTGTACGTGTTTATTGCATTTGTTTGGTTATGTCAGTATGATTCTGCCTTTGGTTAGAGGTAGTAGATTCTTTGTACATGTTACATTGTTACTATCTCCTAGCATGGGGGATGGGCCTTCGGATACCACTTGGTTGGGTGGAACATGCACCAAAACCGTTGGGTCCCCATTGGTTTTCAGTACTTTCAGGTGAGACATCCAGTTGGAAAGCTCGCGGATCTGGTTATTCTTTTCTTGCCCTGTTGTATTTCAGATTGTATATATATCATTTTATCTATCTTATGTTATGAGGTGGAATTATGTAATTGTAACACAATTATTCTATTGCCTCATTCTGGGAATGAGTGATGTAACTATCATTTTAAGTTAATAATTATGAGATTGTATCTTGGATGTTTATCTTATTATATCATGTGGAATCCTTTCTATGTATGATGTTTTTAATGCTATGGTTATATGTTATATGTATGTGTGGGTTTAAGTAATCCTAACCTTGTATCCTTAGAGTTTGTTAATTAGTAAGTGAGTGTGTATGTTAAATGCACTTTAAAAAAAAAATTGGTTCACTTAAGACGTTAATTGCAACTTCCTTTAAGGTTACTTGGCTAGGCATTACATGAGTGATGCGATTCTGTTCTCTTCACCAATACACTCATCATAAACTGAAAGTTCCATAATACTCAAATATCTCATGTACAATAAACATGTTATAGAAACAAGAATTATTACACCAATTAAAGCATGTAAAATAAATCATCAGATAAGATACATCACATCACACAAATAGTTTTTCGCTCTATAAATAACAATCAAATAACACACATGATAAAGTATGCAAAGTATTAGAGTAATTGAAAATTAAAACAAAGCAAAGAACATTGTTTGAACAAGAAGCTAGAATAGAGGGGTATTACACAAGTGTTAGGTCATTACACAATATCTCAATGGTCAATAGCAAATATTAAATCGAATTATTTCAGCAAGCATATTTTTGCAGGGTGAAATCTTTCAAACACATACCCATAATGAAAAATTGGTGTTATCTCTCAGTAGCTTGGCCCTTCCCTCTTAATTGGTGTCTCTTCAACCTTTTTTCTTTGGCAACGTTATTGTAAAAAAAACCCCTAATTCTAGAAAATCAACCAACTAAGAAATTTTATAGACCATTTCATCACTCCCCGAAAAAAAATAGAATGAATTCTTCCAAAACCAAAAATTTTTTTTAGGAAAAAGGAGGATATCCATTATATGAGAAATCCCAACCAATTCTCGAACAAAATATAGTTAACTTCTAATTTATTAAATTAATAGTCAATTTAGAATATTTCAATTAAAATCTTAACTTGGGTAAGTATGATTGATACCCCCAACTGGTAAAACCATTTACCGTCGTTTATTCACATATAATAGTTAATTAAATAATCCAACTTTATAATATTTTATTTATTCACCAAACTATTATTATTTATTAATTTATTATTACATTATAAATTTATTTTATTATTAACTATAATTATATATATATATATTTCTTTAACAAAGGTATTTAACACTTTATATTAATGCATGCAATAACCAAACGCATCTAATCCAAAAACCAAATTAATTAACCCAAATGTCTATTAGTGACCTGACCACTATCTAGGGTCAAAATACATACCTCAAGCAACCCTGACTGACCAAACTGACATACTGACAAGGTGTCAAACCAGATACTCGTCCTCTTCGAGGATGGTGGCTAGGGTAGGGGACCAAGTTTTATCTCTCAATAAACTGATCCATTGGGTTCAAGTCACACTTAGACCTTCTAATTCAGGTGGATATGTAGCCTAGTACATGTTCACTCAAACATACAAATTAGAGCACATGTGCATAATATTCGATGCACTAGGAAAGGAAATCTAGCAATCATATCTTATCCATGTATGTCCCCATACTTTCAATGTTATGATATCACCCTTTCCTCCTAACCTAGGTAACAACATACTATTGCATCACCTAACTATCCAATTAAATCTCTACATAGTGATAATAACATGACAATATACACCATTATTACTAAAGCACTAATAGAGGCTCATGTCACATTTGCAACTGCAACAATTGAACATATTCAATACATCTTCGTGACAATAAAGATACTCCTAATCAAAATCATAATGACATGTCAACACAATAATAATATATTAGAATCAAGTGAAAACCCTAAAGTTAACCAAAGCAATCCCATCACATCAATATGTCCATAGCCAAACTACCTGCATATCCACTGTGAGAATGGAGGGGCACTACATAATCAATCCTAACAAAGTTAGAGGTTGATGCATTTTCCTTATGATTATACTTTATGGCAATGTGTTGTATAATAAATACATTAAATACTTCAATCAAATCCCAAACTTTATTTAGATTATCTTTCAATTTCCTATAATGGAATACAAATTATTTTCTTACTTCCTTTACAACTATCTTAGAGTCTTTTGAAACACACAACATTTTAACCTTCTTCCTATGAGCTAGTAATATTTCATGAAGTACCCAAGAAAGATTCACCTTGAGGATTTCTTAGTTAAAATTCAATTCCAACTCCTTTCTTTGACTTTTATCAATGAAATTTTAGCATCCACATTTGTTGATTAATTTCATTGGAAGTTTTACTTTTTGAGATGGATTTAGTTTTTTTTCAAAACTTTTGTTGAATATTTTGAAGAACTTGTTCCTTCTTATTTTAAACAAGATTAGATGTATATGGAATTACAATTTCTAACATCTTTGGCACTTGAACGCTAGGTTGAATCTATTATTGTATAATATTTATTGTGATTAAATATTGAGGATGTATAGTTACATCCTGGATTTATACAAAATGATCAACTCCTACTCCACTAAGAAGTTGAATATCTTTCTTAGTGAATATTTATTTTACTATACTCAAATTTGTAATACATAGTGAACAAGTAAACTCTGAATGCATTGAATTATGAACTCAATACTAATTTGTTAGTAAGATATCCTCCTTGGATACTATTCTTCCTCTTTGACCTTCAACTTAAAAAAAAATCTAGAAACTTTCGAAAAAAGCTTCTTCTCCATGTGAAGATGAGTCATAATATGATTTATTTAATATGTTTGTTCTATGAGTTATTTTTTATTATAATTAATTTGGCACATGAACATTACTTCACTCTTAAATTCCCACAAGCTCTAACCATAAAGAACAAGTATAGAACATTATTGTTTTGATTATACTCAATAATCAAAAGATTTGGTTCTCTTTATATTATAATTTGAGAGAGCTTTCTAGCCATGTATTCATTCAACATTATTTAGCAATCTCTGGTTAATACCATATACTATAGGGTTAGGTCAACAAATTGAATACCAACATAGTTTTGGACTATGGATCAGATGCTAATTGTATGTGGATATTACTAATTTCTCCTATGGAATTTATTTTTGTTTTATCAGTTTGTGTAGTTTTTTAGGAATATTTAGGAGTGAGGCCTAATTTATTGCATACAAATAGGAGCATCACAATTCACATTTTTTGAAGCTCTAGAATCTACCAAGTGATTTTGTAAATTCTTACCAAAAATATCAAGTTAAACAAGGAGGGAATTAGAAACTTGGACATGAGAATTATCTTTTATCTAATTTCTCATTGGAATTACTATGGTAATAGAGGTTTCTTCTAAGAAATGATTCTTCTAAGGACTTTATGAAAGAATTCATAATTAAATACATCTTCATGAGTTCAAAAAAGGTTAAGAATACTTTCACTTTTTCATCATTCATAATATAAGTAGGGTGCAGTAGCAAGAAATTCCCATCAAGGGATTGACAATGCTGAAAATTCAATGGATATGGAAAATGAAGGTATGAGTAGAAAATCAATGAAGGAGTTTGAGATATAGGATTATGGTTCAGATGATCCTTCACTTTCTTTCACACTACCTCCACACCATGATATTAATAATTAGTGATGGTTGAGAACTTAAAGAGGAAGACAAGGATGGTATCTTAATCTTATATAGGATATAATGAATAATGATGTCCACAACATTTATTATCTATAGTATTGAATGAAAACTAAAGGACTGTCTTAAATATCTTTGGGCTGAATTTCTAGGTGACTTCTAAGAATTTGATTTTGTATTTCTACTAGTTTATTATAAGAATTTTTTTTATTTAGATGCATTTTGTTTTATAATATTCTAGTCTGTTATATAAAAATGAAATGCCAATATTTATATAATTTATATTAGATAGATGTTGTTTTATATAATTTTATATAAAAATAAAATTTATAGACTAAAATTGTTTAGAAGAATTCAAGTGATTAAAATTTTTCCTAGCAAGGAGAATATGTAATTAGTGATTTTTTAGAAAGTATTGGGTATGTGCAAGATCATGATGGGCCAATAAGTGGCAATATGATGGGTATGTGGCTAACAACCCTTTTTTTAACCCTAAATTGAGGAAATGAAAAGGGTTTTTAGAGGAGATCCTCAACTTTCCATGAATATAAATTATGCTTTAATTTGAATTTAATAAATAATTATTATTCATTTTCTATTGAATTATGACAAAAGGGCTGATTTTTAATCTAACTGAAAAACATCTATACCTTTCAAACAATATCATAGTTTTTGAATCCAAAACATGCATCACATTCTATGATTTACATAATATAAGATTAAAAAATAAAAAATTGAATTTCATGAAGTTTTGACCAAGTTAAGGTGGTCAGACATATGAGTCTTTATATTTTTTTAAAAAAATCATAAGAAAATATAATTAATTATTTACTTGGAAAAAAATTATGAAAAATATGCATCACATCAGGACCTAAGTCCTCTACTTATATCTAAAATATTATAAAAAATATATTATCATTCTAATGTGGTTAGGGTGGTCAGAGAGACCTACTTATTTTTTCCTTGAAATTTAGTACTACTATATTGAAATTTCAAATTTTCACCAAATAGATTTAATTTTTTTGTGAATAAACCTAGTAATTTAGAAACTACATTAAATTTTCTACAAATTCTATTCTTACATATTTTTGAAATAATATAGATAACTTATTTAAATTTTTATGTCAAGATGCCTAACTCTGGTTTTTTTGAACTTTTTGCCACTTAAGGGCCTATTTTTTCCATGATGATCTTGCACATACCCTATTTTCAATATTTTATAAATCAAGTGGTATTTGTAATGCCCTGAAATGCAACCCTAGAGGAAGTTGCAATTAACTAGTACTTAAACGGACTAATTTTTTTTTTGTTTAAGAACAAGTAACATGCAAGTTTACTTCCCAATGCCAACAACATCTAAGGTTATGAGATAGAAGTTATAGAGAACCTCAACAAAAAACATGAATCTAAAGCATAAATTTTATTTACTTATGAAATTAAACACATACATTCCAAATAAGATAAATACATCAGAGCATAAGAGATAACTTTCAATTTCATTATTCACAATTAAACAATAAGATTACATCTCTCATTCACCAAATCAGGCAAGTCAAATAAATAAGGTTACAATTACAACTTTCCACCTTGATAACAAATGAGGGGTAATAGATCACAAGAGCAACTGAAATGATAAAAATCAAGAACTGGAATGGAATCCCACGAGCTCTCCAACTAGAAATCTCATCCAGATGAACATGAAGAAAGAACCCAACGGATTTACACCCAACCAAGTGGAGCCCAAATGCTTACCCCCCGTGCTAGGAGATAGTAGCAAGGAATCCTAGCCAAGACCAACACCTCTAGACATAGGCTAAAACATAACTAAACCAAACAGACACAACCAATCACATGAACCACACAAGTGAACACAAGCACATCACAAGTACAACTCAAGTACAACTCTAGTACCACATAACTACAACTCTAACATGGTCACATTGCTTCCATATATAATGTAGATCAGTTATGTTAAGAGAACCATACACATAAAGAACAAGTACCAATTGTTGTCCTAGGTAGAGTGTCATCATACAACTCGTCATGGGATTACCTCTGGGAATCTTCATAGGATCTAACCCCCACTAAGGGTTATCTTGGTGGCCTCAACCGAATCCCAGCCCCCATACTCACTCATGTGGAATCAAATACCTTTCGTATAGACAAGATAGATGACCTTGCCATTCTAAGCCTTCCCACTCATCCTAAGTCTAAATGAGCCCTTGTTTCTATGAGTGGGGAAAAATTATCTTGATTAGTGAGAAGTTAGTCCTAATCTTCTAAGTATTGTTTTAGTTATCACTTGATTAACCACCTCTGAAGGTTTCCAGTTTACCTCTTTGGGCTTTAATGCCTAACAAAAGCCACTCTTCTACTTGACAACACACAATCAAACCAATTACCAAGGAAACCCAACTACACAGACAAAATATATTAAAACCACTCCAACTCTAGGAGGAAACCTAGAAAGAAACTCACTCCAACACTGGAGGTACAACCATAACAAAGCCACTCCTCTACTGGGAGTCACAAAACATCCTCATTCGTGAAAATTGGGTTAAACACTTACTAGACACCAAGCACTACCTAAGGAATTAACAAATGATTGACATCATAGAATGACAACCCACATATTTAAAAACCTATTAGGAAGACTTAACAACCCTTCTAACCAATTTTACCCAATGCGATAACTTAAGCGATTACTTTTAAACAAGCAGCTTAATCAAAATTAAATCTACTTCGGATTTCCTAAATCCATATCTTTCATTTGCATTCAGTACTTAATAGCCTTAAGAAAACTGAATTAAATATCATCTCTTTAAAACGAAAGATAAAATTCTAATCAAATGTTTAATTTCACTAATTGTTTCAATGGTAACAAGTAATCATTTATCTTTCTACATTTCAGAATATAACGTTTAGAAATTACAATAGGTTTATTGCAAAATAAATTATTAAATAATTATGATGTTGAACACCTTTCTTGTCAATTCTAAATTTAACCTTTCAAAAATGCATTTAAAATTTCAACTGATAATTTGACTAAAAGCTACATATTCTAATTCTCACATGTACATTTAAAACATAATCATTGATTTAAATCAATATTTTTACAATATGCCATAGTGAAATATTTAAAATTATTTAATCCAATTACCAAAATAATTCTCCAATAAATGTGTATATCAAATAATACACATATTTAATTATTAAATTATTAATACTTTAATATTATAAAATATAATATTAAATATTAATATATATTATATTAATATTTTAATATTATATAATATAATAATATATACTTATATTATACTAATATTATAATAATAAATATTAATATTTAATATTATAAATATATAATACTAAAATATAAAATAAAATAAAATATATATTTAAAAAAAAAAAAAAAAAAACCACCACTTACCTCAGTCCGCGCGCACACCCCTCTCACGTTGGGTGGTTGTGTTTACACACAACCGACCACCATTAATGGGGGCGACTGTGTGTAAACACAGTCATCCCATGTGAGTGTGACTATGGAGTGGAGAGGGGAGTGCACTGGGCATGGCTCTCTCCACTCGCCTCCCATGGTGGGCACGGTGGGGGTGAGCCCCCAGCGACCTCCCCCAATTTTTTTATTTATTTTGAAAACCCTAAAATAAAGTGAATCCGCTCTTCGACTATGGATTTTTTTTAAAGAAATCCACCCCTTTTATTCTGGATTTCAACAACCATATTTTAAGAGAAGGTGTATATGTATATATATATTACTCAATGTATATATATATATTCCTCAATGTATATATATATATATATATATGTGCATATATACTCATATATACATATAATATATATATGTTTTCATTTTGCAAATATAAGCGAATCAAAAAACTAATTGGGTAAATAAAATTCTGGTGTAATGCCCCGCTAAATAACCTTAAAGGGAGTTGTAATTAACGACTTAAGTGAACCAATTTTTTTTTTTTAATAAAGTGCAATAACATACACATTCACTTACTAATTAACAACAACCTCTAAGGCTACAAGGTTAGGATTACTTAAACCCACACATACATCTTACATATAACCAAAGCATTATAAACTTTATGAAATAAATATCATACATCATAAGAATACCACATAACATAATAAGATGAACATCCAAGATACAATCTCATAAACATTAACTTAATCCAATAGTTACATCACTCATTCCCACAATGAGACAATAGTACAAAAGTATAACAATTACATAATCTAACCTCATAAACATAAGAGGGATAAAATAACTTATACAATCTGAAATATTACAATGCAAGAAAATACATTAAGAACCGTGAGCTATCCATCTGGATGTCTCACCACCAAGAACTGAAGATCAAGGGGGACCCAATGGTTTTGGTGCATGTTCCACCCAACCATGTGGTACCCGAAGGCCCACCCCCCATGCTAGGAGATAGTAACCACATAACATAGACAAAGATCCACAATCACTAACCAAAGGCAGACTCATACTGACATAACCAAACAAATGAACTAAACAAGTACAACTCAGGTACAACACTAATATCACTGACATAGGTCACATTACTTCCAAACATAAAATAGACCAACTATGTTCAGAGAACCATACATGTATACAAATACCAACCACCAAGGGAATTTCAAGAGCATACAACCTAAGAATCATAACCACTCCATCTCAAGGAGGAAACAAATATAAAAACTCACTCCAACCATTTTGGAGGCAACAAAACACATAGTCCACTCCTTTCTCAGGAGGTACAAAACATCCCTGTTCATGAAAACCAGGTAATAACTGAAAGACACCATACACTACACAAGGGAAGAACAATTGGTTGACATAAAGATTCGACAACCCTCATTCACTAAGTTCTTTTGGAAGACTTACAAATTTGGACTAACACATAATCCCATATCCCAACGTACAACATGATGACCTAGCTACGGAAGCATTCAAGACATTAATTCAAATCTAGTATTTGGATTTCTTAAATCCATAATCATTCAATAGAGAATGTTGACAAAGTCAAAGGCACAATACCTAGATTAACTGAACTAACCATATAGCTATATTTCCTCTTTCCTTATTAGACATCCAAAACAATTAGACTTACTTCCCTTTACTGAATACAGAGAATTAAATCCTTTAAGATAATCATGAAGAAGATACTACTTTTGGATATACTAAATCCATATCTCTTTCATAATCCAATCACAATGATTCAATTAATCTAAATAGAAATTAATAAA
>CM021101.1:472869723-472998204 GCA_007115665.2 Sequoiadendron giganteum | reverse complement strand
TTTCTTCTAATTACAAATTTCTTTTCTATAACAGATTTAACAAACAAATCTTAATTCACTATTATTTTAAAAGTAACCAAGAACAATAAAACACAAAGAGGAAAACTTGGTTCAAGAAGCTACAGGAAAGATGAATTTCTGATGCAAGCCTCCTCCAAAGATTTCCTGAATTTCCTTCAATCATCCAACGAATCCAATAAAAAACCCAACAAATGCAACAATCTTTCCTCCAATCAATTCTACAATCAAAACTCTCTTCAAACCCTTCTTGATGCCAATTTCCCAAAATTTCTTCTCTGCTGTAAAAATGAATTTTACTAAAGACTTTTTCTGCCCTAAAATTAAAACATGCATTCCTTATAAATCAAAAATACCTAATACAACCCTAATTCACATTACATGCAAATTAGATATTAATTTCAATTTCAATTTCAATTTTCAATTTTTACAACCCTAATTCACATTGCTTGCAAATTAGATATTAATTTCAATTTCAATTTCAATTTTCGAAAACCCACTTTCAATTTAAAATGCAATTTGAAATAATAAATTAATTTCCAAAATTGAAACTCCTTTCCCAAATAAACATTTAATTACAATTTCTAATTTAATTCCACAAGTTGAAATCAAATTCTAAAATTAATTTTAATTATTTTATTTCCTTTCATTTTCATGCATCACATTTAATTAATTAATTTAATTATTTAATAACTAAATTTAACCCCCTTGAATTAATTTAATTAAATATAATTAATTAATTTAGATATAAACTTTTATCCACATTGCATAATTTAAGTTAAATAACCATCAACATGTTTTAAATGCAATTATTCTAAATATTGATTAAATAAATACGCACCTTTCAGAATCAAATAATATTAAAATAAGGTAAACTATGACTCAACAACCAAAGCTGACGACACAATAAGGCTAGGGCGTAGACTTGACACATGTTACCTAGCTACTATCTCCCATTCAACTTAACCGTTGGATCGACACGCTCAAACCTGTGAAACCAGGTGGAGTCGATGTCATGTACCTGCAATCCTGAAACTAGGTAAACAACATCATACAATATATCCAACATATAATACACACCATGAAGGAGAAATCATGGATTCGCAGGGCGCTCGCAAGCAAGTGATGTGAACCCATCCTCTTCGCCAATAAAATCATCAAAAATTACACTTCCATTATAATCCAATAATCTCATATAAAATCACATGTTGTATCTACTAACATCATTACATCATTAGTGCATGTAAACTAAAGCCTCGGATAACCAAATCACATCACATAATATAGTTGTCACTCAATAATAGCGATCAAAGCATCATAACAAAATATATCCAATATCAAAGTAGTTGCAACCAAACATAGCATAAAGCAAACTGCACAAGAAGCAAAACGGAGGGGTATTACATCTAGGTAGAATCATTTTCAAACATGTTCCAAGTTTTCCATTGAGAATTTCATTTCAAAACAGGGTTTTTGCAAACAAAATTCATATCCAACATGGGTTTAAGATTTAATACCAAATTTAACATGAAGTTTTCAACATAGATCTAGTTATTTTTGTGTTATTCAACATGATTTCGTACAACAGCATACAAATTTTAAAATCTCAAAAGCAACCAATTTCAACACATGAACCTAATTTCCTTGAGTTTGTGAGGAGATCCAGATAGTGTTCAGCTTCCAACTTCAGCTCCATAGATTTTCACAGCTTCAATCCAAAACCCATAAAAATACAACAATTCCTCGTCTCCTCTATTTTCAATTTCTCAAAACTTGTTCACAAAAAATTGAGAAGAAGAAAATCCAATAATAATGAAAATCCTCAAAATATCCATACAACAACCCTCATCAATTTCTGAAAACAGAAAATGGAAAATATCTCAAAATATCTATTTTTCAATTTTTGAATTCAAACTTTTATAAAAAAAAACAAATTTAAATTCTTTTTCTAAATTTCCAATTTAATCTTTTCAATTTCAAACATTAAATCCATAATTTCACAATGAAATACTTATCTGATATAAACATCATCAATATAATTAATCAATAAAATTAATTTAATCCAAGATTAAATCCTTTTATTAATTAAATTAAATAACATTTCTAACATCATTACCAGATTAATTTAATCAACCACTTAAATACATAAAGCCATTTAATTTCCCTTTTCAACTTGCAATTAAATAATCAAAGAGAGGAAACAATATTCAAAGCAACACAACCCGACTAACACCTGACAACACACTATGACTAGGGTGATGACTTGGCATGAAAAACCTAGCTACTATCTCCCAATCGAATACCATTGAGCATTGGACATGCTCAAACCTGTGAAAGTAGGTGGAGTTGATGTCATGTACATGTCAACCTGTGAACAATGAGTATATCCACATGCACATATATGTCATTATTATAACACACTATGAAGAAGAAATCTCGGAATCACAGGGATCACGCAAGCGAGTGATGCGATACCGTCCCCTTCACCAATGCAGTGTAACTAACCAAAAAATCTAACATACTAATATAATCCAAATCATAAATTATCATTGATTCAAACATCCATAATGCTAATCCAAAACTTGACATAGGGATAACATCAGAATAAAATACCATCACATCAAAATCTAACATTCACATCGCTTCATAGATAGTGATCAAATAACAGCCGAGTACCAAAGACAAAGTACAAACATAAAACACACATAATAAGGTATATGAGCATCTAGAAACACATCAAAGCAAAAACACAACACAAGGACACACTATCCAACCAGAAGGCAAAACGGAAGGGTATTACAGTATCAAAAGAGGATTTTGATATATTTGTAAGATTGTAAATGATATAAAAAGTATATTGGATAGTTATTGTAAGGTTCAGTCATGATTGACCTTTGTAATACTTCGATTAATAATCTTAAAATTCTATTCAAATTTAACATTGTACAAGTATTTTTTAGTCATCTAATTTGTAGAATTCTTGTTAACAATGTTCGCCAACTATAACGCCCCTCTATTTTTTTTTCTGGACTAGACAGTGTGTCCTTGTTTTGTTTTGGTTTAAGTTTCTCGATATTTAGATACTATATCTTATGTTTGTATTTGATCGCCAATTATTGAGTGATAGACTATTTGATGTGATTTGATGTATCTGATGACTATTTTACATGGTTTAATGGTGTAATTATGTTAGTAGTTATATCATGTGATTCTATTATGAGATTATTGGATTATGATGCTTTATTATTTTGATCATTGTGTTAGAGAAACATGGACTATGTGTGTTATGAAATGAAATTAAATGATGATTATCTATGCTGTTATGTTTTATTCATTATGATGTTATATTAGTTAGATGTTTACGTTAGTTAGTGAAGAAGACAATTTAGCAATACTCATCAGCGAGTGCCCTACTATGTCGCGACTCTTCTTCACATTATGCTCTTATATTTTACATGTTGGATTAATTGTGCAGTGTTACGCAACTTTCAAGTATAGGCATTGACTCCACCTGCTTGTCAAGTCTGAGGGTGCCATGGCCCAATGGAAATATCGATGGGAGATAGACTTGTCCTCTATCCCTAGCCCTCGTTCTGAAAAGAATGAGTATCTGTCTTTACCCTCTTGTTGTGTCACTTGTTCGTCGCGTGCTTGCAGTTGTTTCTTAATGTTGGATTCTATAATGCATTTATTATGTTAATTTTGATGTTGTTTTATTGCATTTAATGATACAATTAAAGTAAAGAAGCTCATTTTAGTTTATTTTGTAATTAAATTAAAATATTAAATTATCTTGTTTTGAAAGTGCATTTAATTGTTAAATTGATTTCATTATTCAATTTGACGGTTTCAAAAAAAGGAACTTTAGTTGAGATCTAAAGTTGTAATACCTATTAATCTGTTTGTGTCAACTGAGCTTAATAGATGCATGCGCTGCATGTTATAACTAGAAGTTAAAGTTGTAACTTTAAAAAAAATAAAACATGGGAAAAAGGATATTTAGACTCACGATTTTGGGGGATTCAAAAGGGGGTAGGAAATAAAAATATGGGGTTCAAAAAAAAAGATAGTCTCTAGAATTTTGGGGTAGAGGAATTGATCATAGAAGATGCAATTTGTGATAAAAATAGTGTTCTGATTATGGATTGAACCTTGAGGAATTCACCTCGCTGCAGACCGAATCAAGAAGAAGTTTTAGGTTTTTTTTTCACCTTTGTTATATTTCTTGTTTGGATAAATTTAAGTGGATAAAGGATTTTGCTGAATCGCAGTCTTGCATGTCATTTCTTGTGTTGGCTAATGAACCTTCGGTATAAGAGGTTATCGTAATTGCTTATGCATGCTTCCATGCTTCAGTGCATGCTTCATTTTCCTTTGTGTTTGTTCGTCTTCATGCTTGTTCCTCTGTAGCGTAAATGTACTCATCTTATTCAGAAGATCTCTTCTCTTTTTTTTATGTCCATTGGTTTTCTAGATCTAAGCAATCTATCTCTATCAAGTTCTTTCCATAAAAGGGCAGGGCATCAGCTCCTTCTTGTTCTATCAACCTTTTGGTTTTGTCTGATCCTATATGATTCCTCTAGGTAGAAAATTGATTTTGTTCATCTAGTAATAATTTTCTCTATCCTAAACTTTACCCGAATGGATGCTGGGCCAACTATCTCAGTTTAGTTATTTTAGATGTTTTCTTGCGTATTTACCACTTGAGGCTTTTGTAAGAAGATCTCCTTTATTTTTACACACCATTATGTCTATATTTAAATTATTTCATTGTATTTGTGGGCCACCTTTCAATCGGTTTCCTGGGCGCATGCCTTCATTCTATCAATTTATGGTGATGACTTTCGTTAAGTGTGTGTCAACAAGCATACTGAGTGCATGCTTCCCACTAAGTGCGGCAGTGACACTGGTTCTCTATCTTATCCTCTTTGTTATTGCCTACATGTATAGGATAAGCGTTTCCACTTATTGATGTCACTGTTAACTATGTTAATTTCTTCTGTTTATTAATTTGGTCATATGTTTCCCTTCTCTATGTCAACTATAGTATACAAAATTGAGAATGACCATCGATTTCTGAAGGGCTTGGGCATTGAAATTTGCAAATGCTAGTTCTTATTGAACTGTAGAGCGATCCAGCTGGAGCTTTTCTTTTATAGTTTACTTGAAGCAGCAAGTTATCTTTTCGAAAGGAGTGTTTCAATAATCACATGCATTGTATGGTATTTTTGATGTGGCAAATCATCTTCCCGAGATAACCTTAACAGTTATGGGAATCGATGCTTCTTGGATGGTATGTTTGAAGTAGATTTCTTTGTATTTGAAAACTGTCCCATGCGTATATTTGCCTTCATTGAGATATAGTTTAATTCTGTCTGAATGTGTTGGCAGTTCCTCTATCAACTTCTCCACCATGATTTTATCCTCATATTGCTGGATCGATTCTTGATGTTCTTTGTATTTGTTTGCTGATACCATCAGCATTATTACTTTTTTCCTTGTCTATTTAATATTCTTGTTGTTATATTTAGAACCCACTCCCATCTACTATATAAGCTAATTAGAGCCTTAGCGGAGCACTAAGTGTCTTGGGAGATCTGCGGCTATATCGTCAGTATGTGTACTACCATAATGGTTTTTATTTAACCACTTCTACCTACGTAATGGTATGATTTATCAGTTAAAAATAAATAGTAGTCCGTCTTGGTTTTATAAAATGGATGGTTGGCATACGATGGTATTCCATTCTCCTACGTCGGTTCATTGTGGTTCTATATTTGATTACTCTGGAACCATTATCTTCTGTGGTTATTTGCACCGAGCTTAGTTCTATTCGTATTCAATTCCGCGGTCAGGTAGAAATCAGGTGCAATAGAGAATCTTCTGGTTATCTCTGTTTTGAAGTAAACTGCCTCGTACATTAGTCATTAACTCTTTTTTCTTGCACGTGTTGTAATAAATGGATTCGTAAGTTGTAATTTTTATGCATGAGGTTGATAGAGTTATCTGAGTCAAGATCACCGTCGACGATCGGTATACTCACCTGTTTACCCAAGCTTTTGGTATTATGTTGCCTTATTAAACCATTATCTTCGAGATTTCCTTGCTATCTATGTTCATGCACGATAGTTAACTGAAAGTCTTTGCATTGTTTCTTATCCCTTAGTATCTGTGGTCGGTGTCGATTAAACATGGGTTTACCAATTGTTATAGCAGATTAAGTTTATGTTTGTTTCTATCCTTTATCGAATTTAAGTTGTATCTAAACTTGTATCGAGTTTAAGTAAATTAAATTTAAATATCAATGTATATTTAGTTATACTCTAATTTGAATATAGGGTGTAAATAGGTAAGTTCATATTCTTAACTTGAAATATAAACTAGTTTATCAAAAAAAAAACAATGGTTAATGTAATGGTAGAATATGTAATCTATCTTAAGTATATTGTTTATGGTTATTGAAGATATGGAATTAATTTAACAAATTATTAAGTATGAATCTTATCTTATTTGGGTTTCTAAGTATAAATGATCAACTATATTTGTGAATGGTGAATGGTTATACTAATATATATAAATTCATCCTATCTAGGAGTTTGTAATTAAGATATCAAAGATGAAGGAATGATTATCTTTGGGTCTGTGTATTCTTTTAACATGAATGATAAATTGGTATTATAATATTGAAATTCTTTAGAGAGATTGGTGATAATGACTTTAACGAAGTGTATTGTCATTATTCCGCTTATTGGAATTTAATGTTTAAGTATGTTGTTTTTTTCGTTGGAGTTGTTTCGTCATTTTTGAAACATGCTATGTCTTCCGTACGAAGACTTCGTTAGAAATTGGTGTCGAAACGTGGATCTCGCATGTATGCTTCTTGTTTGGCCGATTTGAGTGTCATTTCATTGAGTATGTACTTGTGGAAGTTTCGCCATGTTTGTTATGTTGTTATGATTATTTTCTAGAACTATTAATTATAGTTCCTTGGGTAAGAAGTTCATATTACATGCATGTGGACTTATTGTGTTATTATTTTTTGAGGAGTTTTACCTTACGAGGAGTGGCTTCTGATAGGGGCCGAACCCTAGATGTGGTTGCATACGTAACCTCTCAGAAGTTGGTATTTTTATGATAACCTTAACTAAGCTATTGAGAGTTTGTTAGTTGTGATGTCATTATTGTCTACCTTATGTTGTTTGTTGTCACTTTTGTGATCAGTTTGACATGAGGATTCATTCTATCTCTTAGCACAGGAGTTGGGCTTTCAAGCACCACATGGTTGGGAGGAATGTGCCACTACTCCATTGGGTCCCCATCAGGTATTTTTTTTGTGAGAGGTTTTCTTAGCTAGATCTAGATTGTACAGCGATTGCGGAGTTGACTTCCTTTGGAAAATTCGTTGCGTGGACGTCATTCTTTTCCTCATCTCATTCTTCCTTGTATCACACTCATTATTTACATGAGTTTCCTTGTATGTTTGTTGTTTCAATCTGAGAGTTGATATAATATCGATTGTTGTATTTAACTCTTATTATATTATTTTGTGCATGACTTTTCCTATGGTTTCTTATTATATGTTATCCTAGTGTTAGAATATTTTATGCTTGGTTAGTATGTGCTTTTAAATGTATGGTTAATATTTTAATTTATTTATTTTTTTGTGCAAGTAGTGTGTATGTTTTGGTAATTGATGTAATCTTGTCATGTTACCTTAGAGGTTGTTGTGAAGTGTTGTGCATCTCATTTGATATTAATACACTCTTTGAAAAAATTGTATGCTTCTGCATTGAGTTGCAACCTCCTTTAGGGTCTCATGACGAGGCTATTACACATGGTATCAGAGCCCCATGTTCATACACTGGATTCTCTAGGTATATTTGCGCCCACTGTGTTGTTCCTATGATTTTTTAGTGCATTTTTAAGTGATCACGTGCTCATGGCTTTTACATAGCATGATGTACTCTGAGAAAGAGTGTAGCGTGAAAGTAACCTAATATAAGGTTGTAGTTGGAAAGTAAGTTACATAACCCATGGGTTATGGAATTGGATACTCCTGTGGGACTGTGTATGTAGTTGTTTTCCCTTGTAAATGTAAGAAACCAGTAACTATATCTTGTTTGAATGTTGTAGAAACCTGTAGTTGCTTTGTGTGTCCATGTGATGGCGTTACTTGGTACCAATCCATGGGGGAAAAGTTGCATTTTGTTGTGGGATTAAGCATACCATTATGTGTGTTTCCATGTTTGTAACCCAATTGAGGGCCAACCCATGTGAGGTTGAAATTTATACATAGGAGTAACCAAAGGTATCTCTTTTTCTTTTGGTTCTCTAGATCCTCAATCCGTGAAGGGATAGTAGTAGCCACAAGTTTTCTTGGGTGGAGTGTGTAGCATATGCATATGCGGCGTAGAGCATCTCATCTCAACCAATCCCGAGGAATCGTACCCACTACTTTCCCTAATGTTAGATCAGGGTAATTGATCCATATGTGTTAGCCTAATCCCCATACATTTGAGTACAACAACATGGTTGTTAGTTATGCCTAGACGTCTGTAGAGGTATTCCTCTGGCATTATTGAGTTAACCTCATCCATATAAGACATAAAGCTCGATAGCCCCTAAGTGATATTATCATATTGCATTATGTATATTTACCCTATCTGCATGTGTTCCGACATGATGCAAGAGATACAATTCCACACCTTACTCATGTTTCGACATAGTGATGGTGATGATGCCATGTTACATGATGCCACATGCTGAGACACGTGAAGGTGCATTTTGTGATTTTCTTTGTTAGCCTACTTGTGTGAGGAGCGTTATGGGGCCTCAAACACTTGTAGAGGGATCCTCATGGTTACCTTGACTATGTTGGACGGGTAGTGTATGGGTTGATCCTAGCCATGTATACCTCTGGCTATAGCGAGTTCCTACGTGTGTCCTCTCCATGAGGTATCACGTGTGGGGTGAATTTTTGCACATGCATACTACCGCAGACCCATAGACACACTACCACATGGTATGCGACCAGGTAGAGTGATGAAGTTTTCTTTAGTTGTAGATACACTCTAGTCATGTGGATAGCATGCCCATTCCGCATCACATGAGGGCTATTATAATTCTAGCCAGACGTTGTTTCCTCCTTCCTTGTTGGTGGCTAGTATTTAGTCACATAGTGATGTATAGTGCAATTTTAAAAGATTGTGAACTTCTTTCGGTTATTGATGATTTTTTTGTTGTTTGTGAGGGCCAACACTTTGTTTATACTTGATTGTGAAGGTTTAGCCACAACTTGTGATCTTATTTTCTTATAACCCTAGTGGTTATATATTTGATTCAGTGTTGAAATTGTGCACATTTATTGCCTTATTGTTGAAATAGAACTTCAATTTGATCTTCTTTATGCACTTAGTGGCTAAACTAGTTATCTTTGTTGTTTTCAATGTCGGCTCTGTGTAGTAATGTGATTCGTCTCCAAGGACATATGAGGCGAACTTGGTGAGTGTGCATGAGGAAGTAGATGCAAGAAACATAGAGGATGGTGGTATGTGAGGCATAGATCATTATGGTCTTGTTTGGATGGTCTCACCTTTCATGTGGTCTAACACCATCAAACCACTGATTGTAATGTTTATATATTTGAGATGGCTATATGTACTTGAATCATAGATTCTTCTATCATGGATGGTATGCTGCTTTCCGATGTCTAGATGGACCCTTGTGATGATTTTCGGTGATGTGTAGTGGTGCATATGTGTATTATGTATGATAATCCATGGTTATTTGTTTTTGGAGACTTGGTTGGTGGTTGCTTCATCATGTTGTCTTTGTTGGTTTGACAGTGCATCTAGTGGGGTTGTGTATGGCATGGGTTGCTGTTATTTTTATGATGTGGTATGGAGTGGTTCAGTTTGGAGCCCTAGGCTATGTGTGATTGTATGGATTTTGCACTTGGGGTAGCTGCAGGCTTCTAGGAGTAAGCCTAACCCTTGGGGGGGAGAATGTAGCACCCCTCCATTTTGTTTTCTGGATTGGACAATGTGTCCTTGTTTTGTTTTGGTTTAAGTTTCTGGATATTTAGATATTGTATCTTTTGTTTGTATTTGATCGCCAATTATTGAGTGATAGACTATTTGATGTGATTTGATGTATCTGATGACTATTTTACATGGTTTAATGGTGTAACTATGTTAGTAGTTATATCATGTGATTTTATTATGAGATTATTGGATTATGATGCTTTATTATTTTGATCATTCTGTTAGAGCAACATGGACTATGTGTGTTATGAGATGACATTAATGATGATTATCTATGCTGTTATGTTTTATTCATGATGATGTTATATTAGTTAGATGTTTATGTTAGTCAGTGAAGAAGATGATTTAGTAGTACTCATCAGTGAGTTCCCTGTAATGTTGGATTAATTGTGCAGTGTTATGCAACTTTCAGGTACAAGCATCGACTCCACCAGCTTGTCAGGTCTGAGCATGCCCTGACCCAATGGAAATATCGATGGGAGATAGACTTGTCCTGTATCCCTAGCCCTCGTTCTGAAAAGAATGAGCATATGTCACTACCCTCTTGTTGTGTCACTTGTTGGTCACGTGTTTGGAGGCGTTTGTTAATGTTGGAGTCTGTAATGCATTTATTATGTTAAGTTAGATAATTTAATGTTTTAATTAATTTTGATGTTGTTTTATTGGATCTAATGATATAATTAATGTAAAGAAGCTCATTTTAGTTTATTTTGTAATTAAATTAAAATATTAAATTATCTTGTTTTGAAAGTGCATTTAATTGTTAAATTGATTTCATTATTCAATTTGACATTTTCAAAAAAAGGAAATTTAATTGAGATCTAAAGTTGTAATACCTATTAATTTGTTTGTGTGAACTAAGCTTAATAGATGCATGCACTGCATGTTATAATTGGAAGTTAAAGTTGTAACTTCAAAAAAAAAAAAAAGGGAGAAAGTATATTTAGACACACGATTTTGGGGGATTCAAAAGGGGGTAGGAAGTAAAAATATGGGGTTCAAAAAAAAAGACAGTCTCTGCAATTTTGGGCTGGAGGAATTGATCATAGAAGATGCAATTTTCCATAAAAACAGTGTTCTGATTATGGACTGAACCTTGAGGAATTCACCTCGCCGCAGACAAATTCAGGAAGAAGTTTCAGGCTTTTTTTTTTGACTTTCTTATATTTCTTGTTTGGATAAATTTAAGCTGATAAAGTATTTTGCTGAATCACAGTCTTGCATGTCATTTCTTGTGTTGGCTAATGAACCTTTGGTATAAGAGGTTATCGTAATTGCTTATGCATGATACCATGCTTCAGTGCATGCTTTGTGTTTTTCCGTCTTCATGCTTGTTCCTCTCTAGCGTAAATGTACTCATATTATTCAAAAGATCTCTTCTCTTTTTTTATGTCCATTGGTTGTCTAGATCTAAGCAATCTATCTCTGTCAAGTTCTTTCCATAAAAGGGTAGGGCGTCGGCTCCTTGTTGTTTTTTCAACCTTTTGGTTTTGTCTGATCCTATCTAATTCCTCTAGGTGGCAAATTGATTTTGTTCATCTGGTAATAATTTTCTCTATCCTAAACTTTACCCGATTGAATGCTAGGCTGACTATCTCAGTTTAGTTATTTTAGATGTTTGCTTGCGTATTTACCACTTGAGGCTTTTGTAAGAAGATCTCCTTTATTGTTACGCACCATTATGTCTATATTTAAATTATTTCATTGTATTTGTGGGCCACCTTTCGATCGGTTTCCTAAGTGCATGCCTTCATTCTATCGATTTATGCTGATGATTTGCTTAACCTACTGGTTACATTCATTTTGAATCTTCTTGTTAAGTGTGTGTCAACATGCATACTGAGTGCATGCTTCCCACTAAGTGTGGCAGTGATGCTGGGCTCTCTATCTTATCCTCTTTGTTATTGCCTGCATGTATAGGATAACTGATTCCTCTTATTGATGTCGCTGTTAACTATGCTAATTTCTTCTGTTTATTACTTTGGTCATATGTTTCCCTTCTCTGTGTCAATTGTAGTATACAAACTTGAGAATGACCATCAATTTCGGAAGGGCTTGGGCATTCAAATTTGCAAATGTTGGTTTTGTTTGAACTGTAGAGCGATCCTGCTAGAGCTTTTCTTGTATAATTTACTTGATGCAGCAAGTTATCTTTTTGAAAGGAGTGTTTCAATCATCACGTGCATTGTATGGTCATTTTGATTTAGCAAATCATCTTCCAAAGATAACCTTAACAGTTATGGGAATCGATGCTTCTTGGATGGTATGTTTGAAGTAGATTTATTTATATTTGAAAACCGTCCCCTGTTTATATTTTCCTTCGCTGAGATACAGTTTAATTTTGTCTGAATGCATTGGCGGTTCCTCTATCAAATTCTCCACCATGATTTTATCCTCATATTGCTCGATCAAATCTTGATGTTCTTTGTATTATTTTGCTGATACCGTCAGCATGATTCTTGTTTTCCTTGTCTATTTAATATTCTATTTGTTATATTTAGATCCCACTCCCATCTATTGTATAAGCTAGTTAGAGCCTTAGTGGAGCACTAAGTGTCTTGGGAGATTCGCGGCTTAATCATCAGTATGTGTACTATCATAATGGTTTTTATTTAACTACTTCTACCTACGTAATGTTATGATTTATCAGTTAGAAATAAATAAAATTAAAATAGATCATTATGGTTAGCCTAATCCCCAAAGATTTGAGTACAATAGCATGGTTGTTAGTTATGCCTACATGTTTGTAGAGGCATTTATCTGGCATTATTGAGTTAACCTCATCTGTATGAGGGGTAAAGCTCGATAGCCCTTAGTGATATTATCATATTGCATTATGTATATTTACCCTATCTACATGTGTTTCGACATGATGCAAGAGATACAATTCGACACCTTACTCATGTTCTGACATAATGATGGTGATTATAACTTGTTACATGATGCCACATGCTGAGACATGTGAAGACGCATTTTGTGATTTTCTTTGTTAGCCTACTTGTGTGAGGAGCGTTATGGTGCCTCAAACACTTGTATAGGGATCCTCATGGTTGCCTTGACTATGTTGGTTGGGTAGCGTATGGGTTGATCCACGAGGTATCACATGTGGGGTGAGTTTTGCACGTGCCTACTACTATGGACCCACATACACACTGCCACATGGTATGCGACCAGTATGTGCCTTTTCTAGTTGGATCGCTCTATAGTTCAAATTGAACCAACATTTGCAAATTTCAACACCCAAGCCCTTCAGAAATCGATGGACATTATCAAGTTTGTATACTACAGTTGACATAGAGAAGGGAAACATATGTACAAAGTAATAAACATTACAAATTAGCATAGTTACACCATTAAACTACTAACATAATTACACCATTAAACGATGAAAAATAGTCATCAGATACATCAAATCACATCAAATAGTCTATCACTCAATAATTGGTGATCAAATACAAACACAAGATGCAATATATAAATATCTAGAAACTTAAACCAAAACAAAACAGGGATACACTGTCCAGTCTAGAAAACAAAATAGAGGGGTGTTAAATTCTCCCCCCAAGGGTGAGGCTTACTCCTGGAAGCCTCAAACTACTCCAAGTGCAAACTCCATACAATCACACATAGCCTAGGGTTCCAAACTGAACCACTCCATACCACATCATAAAAATAACAGCAACCTATGCCATACACAACCCCACTAAATGCACTGTCAAGCCAACCAAGACAACATGGTGAAGCAACTAGGAACCAAGTCTCCAAAAACACATAACCATGGATTATGATATATAATACACATATGCACCACTACACATCACCAAAAATCATCACAAGGCTACACAAGCATCCATCTGGACACCGGAAAGTAGCATACCATCCATGATAGAAGAATCCATGAATCAAGTACATATAACCATCTCAAATATATCAACATCATAGTCAGTGGTTTGATGGTGTTTGTAGACATGCAAAAATAACAATCATGCATCATACAAATTAACATTCATTTCTTCTATTAATCAATTAAAATATTTATTGATTAATTTCCTAAGGTTCATTAAATAAATCAAATTATTTAATCCTTATGTTCTTCTCATTTGATTTAATAAATCAAACTAATTTAATCAAATGTCAAATCCCTAAAACTCCCCCAAGTTAATTAATCTAAAATTAATTAACTTCTAATCACAATTATCATTCTCCAGCTTTTGACTCAACTAGAGTCAAATCCAAACTCCTAACTAACCCACCCACTTGCACCAATAAATCATTTATTTGATTTATTATTTCCTCTAATTACATTCAAAATGGCATCAAAATGGAATATTCTTCCAATTTTAATCTTCCCCCCCAAAAGGGACTTGTCCCTTCCAACAAGGTTTTAAATGCTATTTGCACAAGTCAAACATAGCATTTATTGCACCTTTCATCCCCCCTAAACATGTCTTCTCATCCAAATTTGAATTTCAAATTGGCACATTGGCTAAGACTTGCACATTCCTCACCCTCTCACAACTTGACAAGTGGCACCTTGTCATTGGTTTGTGAATTATCCCACATTCATCTAAAATCACTCAATCTCCTACTCTTGAATCTATAAAATGCAAAGCATTTCAACACAAATCATCCACAACACATAACACTTACTCATTGCAAGGTTACTCTCTTCATTTGAGAATCAAGCTTGCTCATCACAACACCATTTTCTTAGCAACAACACATTCTCATGGCAAGGTTACTCTCCACTTGTGAGAACTAATCTTGCTCATCATTTGGCACTTTGCTTATCATGGATTGGGAAAGGGCAGATTTCTACACAACTAGGTTGCACCAATCCACTATGGGATAGGGATATTTCATGGTTTACATGCTTTGTTTAATTTTGTTGCTGGATTGCATTTGAATCATGAAGTATTATCTCATAGGGATAGGAATTTCTGTTTATGTTGTTTTGTCATTCTACTAACCATATGCAGATTTTTACGTCCACAAAATGGCAGTAGAAGGAGGGCAGTTTGTTTATTAGCAAGCCATGACTGATGATTAACATGTAGCTTCTCATATTTTTTCTGCTAGGATTATGGTTCTCAAATATCCATGCCAATACACTGCAGAAAACTGGCCCATAGTCTTCTTGTAGCAATAATGGTTGACATTGGAGATTAAAATTGAAGGTTGTGATCAAGCGAAAACGAAGACGAGTATAGTGGACTTGGAGGTTTTCTTGCAAATAGAAACTTGAAAAGCATTTTTTAATGCTTGCTTGGAGCTTGCATTTACTACCCTTTTTTTCTGTTTTTAGCTAACTCACTTTTCAATTTGGGCTTAAAATCAATCAATGACTTGATCTTTTCAAAGTTGGTTAAAATTGAACCTTAGACATTCACTAGATTTCGATTTGGGATTAAAATTGAACAAGGCAACTTCACATTTCAATTGGTGCTTTTAAAACGAACTCATCATTGCTTTGAGGAATTTAAAATTGAACATGTGTACTTTGTGTTTTGTAAACTTTTTTGCAAAGTAGTGTCATTTAAAAGGGCATATGCGCTTCTCTCGCGCTTCACGGCAATCTTGAGAATCAAAAGTCTATTTGATAACCCTAAGTTGCATAATAGATTGCCTCCACACTTCAATTTGGGCATTTTGAAATTGAACAAAACATGCGAGTGTGAGCACGATATATTGCGGAGGTTCTCCCCTTTGTTTTTCAACAAAGGTTGTGTGAACGATGGGATATGTTAGCTCGCTTTTGTTAACTTAGAGGGCCTGCCTTGTGGGAAAAAGTACTCACCCAAGGGAACGACCCAACCGGGAACACGCTAAAGCCAAGCGACTTCCACCCAAGATATAAGTGTGGATATTGGAACAAAGGCCAATATCACGAGGATTATTCTGACGAGATGGACAACAATGGACTCTCGCCGACGTTGGATAATCCCCCACAAACGGAATGCCCGAATTAGAACCCCTTGTTTAGAAAAAGGCCAAAACCTTATCTATCTTGTTGGTGCAAAAGGTCATGTCCTTTGAAGCCGCCCCACGCATACATGTGGTTTTTTTGTAGAAATGGAAAGTATGCCATGGGAGATTCATGGGTACTAATGCTTGGCTGACCCGAATAAGTGAGTGCCATGGAGGGGAGCCAGTGTAGTCAAGCATTTAGCCATTCGCACAAGATATGCGTAGCTGGATTCGTCCAAGTGGGAACCCAATGAAATATTGTCTCATCATCCTAGGGTTGTAAAAAGTGCTTGGAATCAAAAACACTTTGCTTGGATTCAAAACATTGAAAAATAGACATTCACAAAGAGCCTCAAATTTCAAACACCTTGGAGGAAACAAATACCTTTGATGAATTTAAGCACTCTTGCTTTCCCTAGGGATCATATCCTTAGAGGTTTCTAAGTGTTTGAATTCTATCGTCATTTGTTTTCACTAAGGATAAACCTAGGAAACTTTTGCCCTAATTTCTTTGATTTCCACATAATGGACATTATGGGATGAAAACAAAAGTGGGACATTAGACATTCAGTTTGAAAACATAATCAAGCAAGTGTTTTTGGTAAAAAGGATTCACTAAGACAAGATAAAAGACAAATTTGATTACACATGTGTTTTCTAACATGATCAAAATCCCAAAACCGATGTTCAAAAAAAGCTTAGTGTGAAAGCTAGTGAGGAGCATATTGAGAGACTTTTCAAGTTCAGAATATAGCGTGTTCTTCAACACCGAGGTCTTGTAAGCAGAAGTGTCATCTAGGTCAAGTCTAGGATCAAATCCCATCACTTTCATCCATCTTTTCAACCATCAAAATCAGTCAAATTTCCATCTCACCAACAACTCTTGGAATCTTTGTAAACATCTTTTATGCTAAACTTCTAGGTGAAACCAAATCACTTTGTTTGACTTAACACAACTAGTCAAACCATCATCCTATACATGAGTTCTCTCTTGGATAATACAACTTCCTAGGGTTTACAAATTCATCTTGTTTGGCTTAACACACCTAGCCAAATTATCAAATCATCACCTCATTTGACCTAACGCACTTAGTCAAACTACCATCTTGTAGGAGTTCACTCTTGGATAACACAACTTCTTAGAGTTTTACGATTACATTCATCACATTTTATTTGACTTAACACATCTAGTCGAACCATCAATCCAATCACGATCAATCAAAGTCCTAAAACATTTAGCATTTCTTTCAAAGTTTTCTTTAAGAGTTCCATTCATCCATATCACTCATCTTTCATTTATCTCATCCTCATCATCACTTTGATCCTTCATTTATCCTAGTTCTTCGCTTCTTTGAACCTAAGGTTTAGACCGATGTAAAGGATTAGAGGTTCATCTCTTACATTCTTGGAAATTGATCTTCATTTTATGGTTCAAACTCGATCTCAACACAAGAGGGACATGGAATATAAACTTGATCCATCCATCATGATCAATTAGATTCAACCAAACTATCCAAGCCTTGCAATACAATTTGATTTTCAAAGCTTGTACAATGCATACATGGGAGCATTATCTCATACAAACATCAATGGTACAACAAATATGAGCATACCCAATCCTATGTTTGGAACACCTTTCCCAATGGTAGATTTCAATCCAAGCCCAAATCTGCAAATCTATCAACCAAACGCTCAATGCATGAGTTTTCCAAACAACATTATCCCACAAAATCCATACATACCAAGTGCAACTTTACCAAACATGACCATTTCAAATCCACACTTGGTAAACTTTGGGGTCGACATGTTTGCAAATCCCCCTAATGTTGTTCAAAATCCTAGCAATATATTAGCAACTCCATATGTTGATTCAAGTCAAGGTAACACCATGCAAAATCAAAGTTACCTAAATCAAGGAAATATGATTCTAGACCACAACAATGTTCAATTTCAATCTATCATGCCAAATCAAAACATTATACCAAATCATCCCATTTTGCCATCGATATCTCAACAGCAGATGGAAACCATCCAAGCAACCCCAACAATCAACACCATTCCCATTCCACCACCATCGCCACCACCACCAAAATACAACACGACCAATTCATTCTCAATCATGTTGCAAGCCGCTCAAGAAGCTTCCCGCAAAAAGGCACTCCAAGCCCAACAAGCTACACAGCTAGTTGCTTAGCAAGCACAAGCGGCTCAAGTAGCCCAACAAGCGCAAGCGCAAGCAGAATTCTACGCACTATTGTAAGCAATCCAAGAAGAAGTAGCACAACAAAGAGCCCAACAAAAAGCTTTGTTGGCACAAAAACAACATGACGAACAACAAGCGTTGTTGGCTCAGCAAGAAACACAGGCATTACTCACCCAACAAAGCTTGCAATAGATTCCCACCGCAATTGTTGAAATCAAAAATCAAGATCAATCCATCAATGAACACATTGAAGATGTTCCCATCTCATTCAATGATCAAATCATCACACACCAAGAGTCACTTTTCAATCACGATCAAAACTCACTCACGATACCCAACAATGATCCAATCTAAGAAACATTAACATCATTTGATCCTATGTTTGAGAACATTGACAATCCCTCCACCAAAATTGTTGAAAACAATGATCAAAATCAATCCATCAATGAGCACATTGAAGATATGTCTACCCCATCCATTGATCAAATCGTCATTCATCAAGAGCCACTTTTTAGTGATCTATTTCAAGATGTGTTACAAATATTTGATCCCATTGACATAATCTACGATCCATTGACCAATGATCATATTGAAAAAATTTCTACATCACCTAATGAGCTAGAAGACATATCTCAAGAATTTATTCCAAAGCATGATCAACATCTTTCACCAAGGTCTAGCAATGGCCCTTCCAACGACATAGTGACATCCTTCGACCTCATGATAGTGGATACTGAAGGAATCCCTAGCACAACTCAAAAGAATATTGAGCCACTTCCTATGCCTGATGAAGATATCCAAGAGAGAAATCCATTCTTTGAAATTAACCCATGTCAAGAACTTGATCCAAAGCATGTTGAAAGCAATTCCGAAATCACTCAAGATCGAGAATTTGTATCTCCAAGCTACTACAACGATATAATGGACACTCTCCTATCTATACAAGATGTTGCAAATGATGACCATATCCGCATAGCACATACTCTTCCATCTATCTATGAGATGCTTTCTTTGGATGGACACGTGGATGATCTTCAAAAACAAGAGTCTCATACTCTTCAAATCATTACCAATGAACAAGAGTCTCCTACTCTTAACATTTGTACACATGATCAAGATGTAGACAAATGCAGAGACATATCAGAAATGGATCATGAAAAAGGCTTGTACATAAGTCATGAATCAGAAACATCCTATGAAGTGAGTCATGAGGAAGACTTTTCTGTAGACAGCGAAGCATCAACACTTCTGAAAGAAGCACTACAATCTGATATGTCACAAGATCAAGTTGAAGATATCAATCAAGCATTCATTCCATATATGGAGGATCCTATCACTTATAAACTTAGATCACTTACCTTTCTTAGGGCAAGCTATCAAATCACTAAAGAAACTGACACTTTTGAAGGTCCAGAATAGAGCAGAGAAGGAGAAACACCTTGTTTCCAAGGGGAATCATATCCTATGGCAAATAAATTTTTTCAACAGATGAATTATCAAGGCAAAGGATTAGGCCTACATGAACAGGGTATCCTAAAACCAGTGCAGATTTTTGAAAATCCTAAATGTCAAGGCCTTCGCTATTCAACAATCAAGGGATCTCAACATATCAGTAATGCTTCCACAAAACTGGGGTAACTTCGTCTCGAGCAAACATCAACATGGGGAGCACAAAGAATCCTTATGATGAAACTGATGCTAATGCTAAAACCCGTCATGTCACGAATCTTCATCCATGAATTGGGACCAACATCAAAAGAAAGACTTGAATCGAAGCATGAAGAATGTTATCAAAGAAAAAGAAGCTAAGAAGCATATTGGACAAATCAAGTACATATGGATACCAAAAAATACAAAGAAAGATTATCCCTATCAAACTCCATCAGTCAAAGAAACTATGGGGCAAAATAAAAATGGGGCAAGTATCCATCAAAGATTTCCACAAAAGCAAAATAAAGCTTCTCAAGCGACGTACAAAGTGTATCAAGAAGTTGGTCCTAATTCCACATACACTTCCGTATCCACTCATTATTGCTTATCTTCCCAAGTTTGGAGAGTCAAAGGTTCCAAACTGTCGACCAATCCATCTTTTATACCTAAACACACTCCATCCACGCCTCCACGCATGATATCCAATTCTCACATTGACCATGTGTTGGCAATGACCCTTCATCATAAGGATTCAGAAGGTACTCTATCTCGATGTGCGCACAAAGATAGAGTTAACTTCGGTATCAACAAAATAGATCAGGGATCTCAAAAGTTGCATTCAAGTGCACGTATCTTGGCAAAAAAACTTCTAAAAGTAGGATATTGATGGCACATTATGACAAAAGCATCAACATCAGCACCACCAAGTGGTTCAGCATCAGCTTAAAATCTCTCAAAAAATACAAAAAAATCAAAAAATATAAAAAAATCCAAAAAAATCAGAAAAAGGATTGAAAACAGTAAAGAAAAAAATTGTCCTCTAGCGAAAACCATTTCGGTGGCGCTTTGGACAAGTACCATGATGAAAACCTAGAAAACAGGCGTCATGTGTAGAATCGAGCATCTACATGCGCCAGCTCAGGAGAAAGCATCTTATCACATCCATATCATCTGTTCATCCATGAACCGTTTATCCAATCCATTTTCCATCTACATCCATACTCCAAGTTATCTTGATCTTGGAAAATTTTGGAGCACACTTTACACTTGTTTATGGTAAACATCTTGACATGGGTCATTTTCATTGATCCCATCCTATCCAACGCTATCTGAGCCTTGAAGCATTATCCAAATGAGAATCCTCTATTTGAACAGCTTATCTTATCGTAAGATAATTCATATCCATTCATCCAAGAATCCACCCATGGCCGTTCAAACATTGCTAGACACTGGGGGCAGATATTTACATCTTGCTTCGAGAATAAATCTTGATCTATATCTTCCCACTTATGTGGTGATTCGAGCATTGGAAAATGTGAAATCAAATTGATCAAAGAATTTGCAAACCAAAAAGAATCCAAATCGCTAGCCCATGGCATATTTTGACAAGAAGACGTTCCTCATCAAGTGTTATCTTTCGTCGAACATCAATCTGAGTAATCCATATCAGTTGCATCTAATGTGTACTTCAATGTCACAACAAATCATCAAAACAACTTTGTTCCAAACCAAGCTTCATCAATCTTGATCAATCGAATCCAATCAATCATCACTTTGTTTGACTTAACACACTTAGTCAAACTATCATCTTGTGCACGAGTTTACTCCAGGATAACACAACTTCCTTGGGTTTACAAGTTCATTATCATCATCTTGTTTGGCTTAACACACTTAGCCAAATTATCAAATCCATAATCACCTTGTTTGGCTTAACACACATAGCCAAATTATCCTTTTTGTACGAGTTTACTCTAGGATAACACAACTTCCTGGAACTTACGAGTGCATTATCACTTTTGTTTGACTTAACACACTTAGTCAAACTATCAATCCATCAATCTGATTGATCAACATTAAGCTTGGTTTTCAATGAAATCCAAAAAAAAGCACTGATATCATCACATATCCATATCCAAATTGTCAGAATCATGCGAAAAAACCAAAAACATTCAAAAAACTCATTCAAAAATCCAAAAGCATCCAAATCTTTCAAAAATCCAAAAACATGTCGAAATATCAAAAAATCTTCAAAAAATTTCATCATTTGAGTCTTGTCAGTTTTTCCACCTTGTTGAACTACATCATCTCTAAGCTTGAACGTAGGCAAGGTTGATCTTTGATCATCCCCCAAGATGGTTAGGTCAGTCCTTTAGGCATCCGTCGCATTGGCATTCGTTTGCTTATCTCTTTTTACAATCAGGTCCATCCTTATGCATCTATCGCATTGGCATTCGTTTGCCCATCTAGTTAGGCATCCATCGCATTGGCATTCATTTGCTTATCTCTTTTTACAATCAGGTATGTCCTTATCCGTCTGTCGCATTGGCATCCGTTTTCCCATCTAGTTAGGCGTCCGTCGCATTGGCAATCCATTTTCCCATCTATCTTTTCATTGAGTCAGGTTTGTTGTCCAAACTACGTCATCTCTGAGCTTAAACGTAGGCAAGGCCATCTTTGATTGGTCCCCGAGACACAAAATACCAAAAACATTGAAAAATCTTTAAAAAGTACCAAAAACATTTGTAAAACATCTCAAAATTCCAAAAACAGCCTCAAAACATTTGAAAAAACCCAAAACGGTGCACCCATTTCATCTCGCTTTCACCCGTGATTGTCATCACTCATAATAAATCATCGTCGCTTTCACCCTTTGGTGAGTTAGTCAGAAGCAAGTTTAGTAGGTTCCAAAGTGAACTCCCTAATCGTCAAAGTCTCAAGTCTAAGTCAGTAAGTCAGCAAGTTGGTCAACTCAGAGTATCAATAGCTTATCACCCAATCAGTCCCACCAAAACCCTGATCACTACATGTCCTAGGATGAAGCTTTCCCACTATGGACATAAGCATCAGGTACCCCACAATAGTTTAGCCTTGGCTAGCGGTACGAAGAACATTAGCTTGTTTGTTTACTTTATTTTGGTCTTTTTAGACTTATCTTATTTTGCGCTCATTCCAAGGACCTCTCGATGATGCCTAAACAAAATAGGTTTAGAGAGAAAGGAATGGGACAACGATCATTATCTTTTTATCTGTTGTGCTTGTTGGATGTTCTTGTAAAATAACTTGGCGAATACTTTCTTTGTTGGGTCCGTCCTAGCAAGGTTTCCGTATGTCAAGTGTGAACAAGATCACTCCTATCTGATTGCCGAGTCAGAGTCCATCACACTAGGCGCCACGTCATCCTAGTTCTTAATACCTTGATGCATCGCACCTATGTGAGTTATCAAATATAAAGAAAGTTACGCTCTTTATCTCCCATTCCTAGATAAGCAATACATCATCATCTTTCATCATCATCTCTAATAAAGTTGGCTTGTTAAAATTATGCATCTTCTTGGATTCAAGGGTTCATCCCTCTCATTCTTCTACCTTCTTTCACGCTAACAATGCATCCATCCTGCATCCATGCTGCATTCATCCTCTCATCTTGCATAATCACATCATATCATTACAGGACAACATCATCCATCTCATCCATCTCACATGCATCGCATAATCATTTAACGTGCTTAAAATAATATAGATTTGTTATTCTAAGCATCTTCTGAACATCTCATTTTCATCATCATTATCATATAGATCATATAGTCATCACCATCCATACATCCATTTTGAACCTCTTTGTCGCGAGATCCACCTCAAATTGAATCTTTTTGCTTGATCTCTCGAGGGGGCAATGTACTAACGTACTCTTTTCCACTGGGGCATCTGAAAAACCAAAGAATTTTTTAATTTCGATGCCAGCAACATCATTCTTTGAACCAATGCAATGAGTACATTGCTTCAAAGAGGGGCAAAATGTAGACATGCAAAAATAACAATCATGCATCATACAAATTAACATTCATTTCTTCTATTAATCAATTAAAATATTTATTGATTAATTTCCTAAGGTTCATTAAATAAATCAAATTATTTAATCCTTATGTTCTTCTCATTTGATTTAATAAATCAAACTGATTTAATCAAATGTCAAATCCCTAAAACTCCCCCAAGTTAATTAATCTAAATTAATTAACTTCTAATCATGATTATCATTCTCTAGCTTTTGACTCAACTAGAGTCAAATCCAAACTCCTAACTAACCCACCCACTTGCACCAATAAATCATTTATTTGATTTATTATTTCCTCTAATTACATTCAAAATGGCATCAAAATGGAATATTCTTCCAATTTTAATCTTCCCCCCCGAAAGGGACTTGTCCCTTCCAATAAGGTTTTAAATGCTATTTGCACAAGTCAAACATAGCATTTAGTGCACCTTTCATCCCCCCTAAACATGTCTTCTCATCCAAATTTGAATTTCAAATTGGCACATTGGCCAAGACTTGCACATTCCTCACCCTCTCACAACTTGACAAGTGGCACCTTGTCATTGGTTTGTGAATTATCCCACATTCATCTAAAATCACTCAATCTCCTACTCTTGAATCTATAAAATGCAAAGCATTTCAACACAAATCATCCACAACACACAACACTTACTCATTGCAAGGTTACTCTCTTCATTTGAGAATCAATCTTGCTCATCACAACACCATTTGCTTAGCAACAACACATTCTCATGGCAAGGTTACTCTCCACTTGTGAGAACTAATCTTGTTAATCATTTGGCACTTTGCTTATCATGGATTGGGAAAGGGCAGCTTTCTACGCAACTAGGTTGCACCAATCCACTATGGGATAGGGATATTTCATGGTTTACATGCTTTGTTTAATTTTGTTGTTGGATTGCATTTGAATCATGAAGTATTATCTCATAGGGATAGGAATTTATGTTTATGTTATTTTGTCATTCTACTAACCATATGCAGATTTTTATGCCCACAGTGTTAGACCGCATGAAAGGTGAGACCATCCAAACAAGACCAAAATGATCTATCTCTTGTTGTGTAAGGGGATTAGCCTCCAGGAGATATTCATCACACATAGGTGAGTAGTGGGTTCTAGTTGCATAACAGCATCACATACCCCCATCCTCTATGTTTCCTACATCTACTTCCTCACACACACTCACCAAGTTCGCCTCATACATCCTTGGAGAGGAATCACATTACTACGCATAGCCGACATTGAAAACAACAAAGATAACTAGCTTAGCCACCAAGTTCATAAAGAAGATCAAATTAAAGTTCCATTTCAACACTGAATCAAATATATAACCACTAGGGTTATAAGAAAATAAGAACACAAGTTGTGGCTAAACCTTCACAATCAAATATAACCAAAGTGTCGGCCCTCACAAACAATAGAAAAATCATCAATAACCGAAAGAAGTTCACAATCTTTTAAAATTGCACTGTACATCACTATTTGGCTAAATACTAGCCACCAATGAGGAAGGAGGAAGCAATGTCTGGCTATAATGATAATAGCCCTCATGTGATGCGGAATGGCCATGCTATCCACATGACTAGAGTGTATCCATGACTAAAGAAAACGTCATCACTCTACCTGGTCATACACCAGTCAGAAAAGGAACGTATTGGTCACATACCATGTGGCAGTGCATCTGTGGGTCCGCGATAGTAGGTACGTGCAAAAATCATCCCACACATGATACCTCATTGAGAAGACACACGTAGGAACTCGCTATAGCTAGATGTATACATGGCTAGGATCAACCTGTATGCTATCCAACCAACATATTCAAGGCAACCATGAGGATCCCTCTACAAGTGTTTGAGGCCCCATAACGCTCCTCACACAAGTAGGCTAACATATAAAATCACAAAATGCGCCTTCACGTGTTTCAACATGTGGCATCGTGTAACACAACATCATCACCATCACTATGTTGGAACATGAGTAAGGTGTGGAATCATATCTCTTGTATCATGTCGGAACACATGCGGATAGGGTAAATATACATAATGCAATACGATAATATACAAGAAAAGCTCCAGCTGGATTGCTCTATAGTTCAAATAGAACCAATGTTTGCAAATTTCAATAACCAAGCCCTTCAAAAATCGACGGTCATTCTCAGGTTTGGGCATTGAAATTTGCAAACGTTGGTTCTGTTTGAACTATAGAGCGATCCAGTTGCTACTTTTCTTGTATATTATCGTATTGCGTTATGTATATTTACCCTATCTACATGTGTTCCGACATGATGCAAGAGATATGATTCAACACCTTACTCATGTTCTGACATAGTGATGGTGATGATGTTGTGTTACACGATGCCACATGCTGAGACATGTGAAGGTGAATTTTGTGATTTTCTTTGTTAGCCTACTTGTGTGAGGAGCATTATGGGGCCTCAAACACTTGTAGAGGGATCCTTATGGTTGCCTTGACTATGTTGGTTGGCTAGTGTATGGGTTGATCCTAGCCATGTATACCTCTGGCTATAGTGAGTTCTTACGTGTGTATTCTCCATGAGGTATCATGTGTGGGGTGATTTTTGTGCGTGCCTACTACCACAAATCCACAGATGCACTGCCACGTGGTATGCGACCAGTACGTGCCTTTTCTAGCTGGCGTATGACCAGGTAGAGTGACGACGTTTTCTTTAGTCGTGGATACACTCTAGTCATGTGGATAGCATGCCCATTCCGCATCACATGAGGGCTATTATCATTCTAGCCGGACGTCGTTTCCTCTTTCCTCATTGGTGGCTAGTATTTAGTCACATAGCGATGTATAGTGCAATTTTAAAAGATTGTGAACTTCTTCTGGTTATTGATGATTTTTCTGTTGTTTGTGAGGGCTGACACTTTGTTTATACTTGATTGTGAAGGTTTAGCGACAACTTGTGTTCTTATTTTCTTATAACCCTAGTGGTTATATATTTGATTCAGTGTTGAAATTGTGCACATTTATTGCGTTATTATTGAAATGGAACTTTAATCTAATCTTCTTTATGAACTTGGTGGCTAAGCTAGTTATCTTTGTTGTTTTCAATATCGGCTATGTGTAGTAATGTGATTCCTCTCCAAGGACGTATGACGCAAACTTGGTGAGTGTGTATGAGGAAGTAGACATAGGAAACGTAGAGGATGGGGGTATGTGAGGTTGTTATGCAACTAGAACCCACTACTCACCTATGTGTGATGACTATCTCTTGGAGGCTAATCCCCTTACACAACAAGAGATAGATCATTGTGGTCTTGTTTGGATGGTCTCACCTTTTGTGTGGTCTAACACCATCAAACCACTAATTGTGATGTTGATATATTTGAGATGGTTATATGTACTTGATTCGTGGATTATTCTATCATGTATGGTATGCTGCTTTCTAGTGTCCAGATGGACCCTTGTGTAGCCTTGTGATGATTTTCGGTGATGTGTAGTGGTTCATATGTGTATTATGTATGATAATCCATGAATATGTGTTTTTGGAGACTTGGTTGGTGTTTGCTTCACCATGTTGTCTTGGTTGGCTTGAGAATGCATTTAGTGGGGTTGTGTATGGCATGGGTTGTTGTTATTTTTATGATGTGGTATGGAGTGGTTCAGTTTGGAACCCTAGGCTATATGTGATTGTACAGAGTTTTCACTTGGGGTAGTTGCAGGCTTCTAGGAGTAAGCCTGACCCTTGGGGGGGAGAATATAACACCCCTCCATTTTGTTTTCTAGACTGGATAGTGTGTGCTTGTTTTGTTTTGGTTTAAGTTTCTGGATATTTAGATATTGTATCTTGTATTTGTATTTGATCGCCAATTATTGAGTGATAGACTATTTGATGTGATTTGATGTATCTAATGACTATTTTACATGGTTTAATGGTGTAATTATGTTAGTAGTTATATCATGTGATTTTAATATGAGATTATCGGATTATGATGCTTTATTATTTTGATCATTATGTTAGAGCAACATGGACTATGTGTATTATGAGATGACATTTAATGATGATTATCTATGATGTTATGTTTTATTCATCATGATGTTATATTAGTTAGATTTTTACGTTAGTTAGTGAAGAAGATGATTTAGCAGTACTCACCAGCGAGTGCCCTGCTATGTTGCGACTCTTCTTCATAGTATGCTCTTATATTTTACATGTTGGATTAATTGTGCAGTGTTACGTAGCTTTCAGGTATAGGCATCGACTCCACCTGCTTGTCAGGTCTGAGCATGCCATGACCCAATAGAAATATCGATGGGAGATAGACTTGTCCTCTGTCCCTAGCCCTCGTTCAGAAAATAATGTGTATTTGTTGATACCCTCTTGTTGTGTCAATTGTTTGTCGTGTGCTTGTAGCCGTTTGTTAATGTTGGAGTCTGTAATGTATTTACTATGTTAATTTAGATAATTTAATGTTTTAATTAATTTTGATGTTGTTTTTTTGGATCTAATGATACAATTAAATTAAAGAAGCTCATTTTAATTTATTTTGTAATTAAATTATCTTGTTTTGAAAGTGCATTTAATTGTTAAATTGATTTCATTATTCAATTTGATGTTTTCAAAAAATTGAACTTTAGTTGAGATCTAAAGTTGTAATACTTGTTAATCTGTTTGTGTCAACTGAGCTGAATAGATGCATGCGCTGCATGTTATAACTGGAAGTTAAAGTTCTAACTTTTAATATATATATATATATATATGGTAAAAATGATATTTAGACACACAATTTTGGGGGATTCAAAAGGGGTAGGAAGTAAAAATATAGGGTTAAAAAAAAAAGAGTCTCTTGAATATTGGGCTGGAGGAATTGATCATAGAAGATGCAATTTGGGATAAAAACGGCGTTCTGATTATGGATTGAACCTTGAGGAATTCACCTCGCCGCAGACCGAATCAAGAAGAAGTTTCATGTTTTTTTTTCGCCTTTGTTATATTTATTGTTTGGATAAATTTAAGCTGATAAAGGATTTTGTTGAATCGCAGTCTTGCATGTCATTTCTTGTGTTGGCTAATGAACCTTCGGTATAAGAGGTTATCGTAATTGCTTATGCATGCTTCCATGCTTCAGTGCATGCTTCGTTTTCCTTTGTGTTTGTTCGTCTTCATGCTTGTTCCTCTGTAGCGTAAATGTACTCGTATTATTCAGAAGATCTCTTCTCTTTTTTTTTTATGTCCATTGGTTGTCTAGATCTAAGAATTCTATCTCTGTCAAGTTCTTTCCATAAAAGGGCAGGGCGTCGGCTCCTTCTTGTTCTGTCAACCTTTTGGTTTTGTCTAATCCTATATGATTCCTCTGAGCGGCAAATTGATTTTGTTCATCTGGTAATAATTGTCTCTGTCCTAAACTTTACCCGATTGAATGCTGGGCCGATTATCTCAGTTTAGTTATTTTAGATGTTTTCTTGCGTATTTACCACTTGAGGCTTTTGTAAGAAGATCTCCTTTATTGTTACACATCATTATGTCTATATTTAAATTATTTCATTGTATTTGTGGGCCACCTTTCAATAGGTTTCCTGAGTGCATGCCTTCATTCTATCGATTTATGGTGATGATTTGCTTAACCTACTGGTTGCATTTGTTTTGACCCTTCTTGTTAAGTGTGTGTCGACATGCATACTGAGTGTATGCTTCCAACTAAGTGCGGCAGTGACGCTAGGTTCTCTATCTTATCCTCTTTGTTATTGCCTGCATGTATAGGATAACCGATTCCACTTATTGATGTCGTTGCTAACTATGCTAAATTGTTTTGTTTATTAATTTGGCCATATGTTTCCCTTCTCTGTGTCAACCGTACTATACAAATCTGAGAATGACCATCGATTTCTGAAGGGCTTGGGCATTGAAATTTGCAAACGTTGGTTCTTTTTGAACTGTAGAGCGATCCAGCTGGAGCTTTTCTTGTATAGTTTACTTGATGCAAAAAGTTATCTTTTCGAAAGGAGTGTTTCAATAATCACGTGCATTGTATGGTCTTTTTGATGTGGCAAATCATCTTCCTGAGATAATCTTAACAGTTATGGGAATCGATGCTTCTCGGATGGTATGTTTGAAGTAGATTTCTTTGTATTTGAAAACCGTCCCCTGCGTATATTTGCCTTCATTGAGATACAATTTAATTCTGTCTGAATGCGTTGGCGGTTCCTCTATCAGCTTCTCCACCATGATTTTATCCTCATATTGCTGGATCGAATCTTGATGTTCTCTGTATTTGTTTGCTGATACCGTCAGCATTATTCCTGTTTTCCTTGTCTATTTAATATTCTTGTTTTTATATTTAGAACCCACTCCCATCTACTGTATAAGCTAATTAGAGCCTTAGCGGAGCACTAAGTGTCTTGGGAGATCCGCGGCTATATCTTCAGTATGTGTACTATCATAATGGTTTTTATTTAACTACTTCTACCTGCATAATGTTGTGATTGATCAGTTAAAAATAAATAAAATTAAAATAAATAGTAGTCCCTCTTGGTTTTATAAAATGGATGGTTGGCATGCGATGGTATTCCATTCCCCTGCGTCGGTTCATTTTGGTTCTATCTTTGATTACTCTGGAACTATTATCTTCTGTGGTTATTTGCACCGAGCTTAGTTCTGTTCGTATTCAATTCTGTGGTCAGGTAGCAATCGGGTGCAATAGAGAATCTTCTGGTTATCTCTATTCTGAAGTAAACCGCCTCGTACGTAAGTCATTAACTCTTTTTTCTTGCACGTGTTGTAATGAATGGATTCGTAAGTTGTAATTTTTATGCATGAGGTTGATAGAGTTATCTGAGTCAAGATCACCGTCGACGATCGGTATACTCACCTGTTTACCCAAGATTTTGGTATTATGTTGCCTTATTAAACCATTATCTTCGAGATTTCCTTGCTATCTATGTTCATGCACGATAGTTAACTGAAATTCTTTACATTGTTTCTTATTCCTTAGTATCTGTGGTCGGTGTCGACTGAACATGCGTTTACCAGTTGTTATAGCAGATTAAGTTTACGTTTGTTTTTATCCTTTATCGAGTTTAAGTTGTATCTAAATTTGTATTGAGTTTAAGGAAATTAAATGTAAATATCAATGTATATTTAGTTATAATCTAATTTGAATATACGGTGTAAATAGGTATGTTCATATTCTTAACTTGAAATATAAACTAGTTTATCAAAAATAAATAAAAATAATTGTTAATGTAATGGTAGAATATGTAATTTATCTTAAGTATATTGTTTATGGTTATTGAAGATATGGAATTAATTTAACAAATTATTAAGTATGAATCTTATCTTATTTGAGTTGTTAAGTATAAATGATAAACTATATTTGTGAACGGTGAATGGTTATACTAATATATATAAATTCATCCTATCTAAGAGTTTGTAATTAAGATATCAAAGATGAAGGAATGGTTGTCTTTGGGTCTGTGTATTCTTTTAACATGAATGATAAGTTGGTATTATAATATTGAAATTCTTTAGAGAGATTGGTGATAATGAGTTTAACGAAGTGTCTTGTCATTCTTCCGTGTATTGGAATTTAATGTTTAAGTATGTTGTTTTTTTCGGTGGAGTTGTTTGGTCATTTTTGAAACATGCTATGTCTTCAGTATGGAGACTTTGTTAGAAATTGGTGTTGAAACGTGGATCTCGCATGTATGCTTCTTGTTTGGCCGATTTGAGTGTCATGTTATTGAGTATGTACTTGTCGAAGTTTTGCCATGCCTGTTATGTTGTTATGATTATTTTCTGGAACTGTTGATTATAGGTCCTTATGTTACATGCACGTGGACTTATTATTTTATTATTTTTTGAGTAGTTGTACATTATGAGGAGTGGCTTCTGATAGGGGCCACACCCTAGATGTGGTTGCATGGGTAACCTCTTAGAAGTTGGTATTTTTATGATAACCTTAACTAAGGTTCTGAGAGTTTGTCAGTTGTGATGTCATGATTGTCGACCATATGTTGTTTGTTGTCACTTTTGTGGTCAGTCTGACATGAGGATTCATTCTATCTCTTAGCATGGGGGTTGGGCTTTCAAGCACCATAGGGTTGGGAGGAAAGTGCCACTACTCGATTGGGTCCCCATCAGGTATTTTATTTGTGACAGGTTTTCTTGGCTGGATCCAGATTGTACAACGATTTCGGAGTTGATTTCCTTTGGCGAATTCGTGGCATGGACGTCATTCATTTCCTCATCTCATTCTTCCTTGTATCACACTCATTATATACATGAGTTGCCTCGTATGTTTGTTGTTTCAATTTGAGAGTTGATATAATATTGACTGTTGTATTTAACTCTTATTATATTACTTTGTGCATGAATTTTCCTATGGTTTCTTATTATATGTTATCCTAGTGTTAGAATATTTTATGCTTGGTTAGTATGTTCTTTTAAATGTATGGTTAATATTTTAATTAATATATTTTTTTAATGCAAGTAGTGTGTATGTTTTGGTAATCGATGTAATCTTGTCATGTTACCTTAGAGGTTGTTGCGAAGTGTTGTGCATCTCCTTTCATATTAATGCACTCTTTAAAAAAATTGAACACTTATGCATTGAGTCGCAACTTCCTTTAGGGTCTCATGGCAGGGCTATTACACCGAAATTAAGATTTTCTATGTGATTAATTAACTATTCATTATATTAATTTAAATTTAATGAAAAATAAATTGAAATATGAATAAAATAATATAATCTAACTTAGTGTGTGTTTTTAATTTGTTAACAATTAATATTTTTCAATTCAATTTATAAGTATTAATTTAATGTGAATCAACTATGGTTATATATGTTGATGTTAATATTAATATGCATGTTTTTCTTACAAAATAGATTTACAATTACCTAGACTTATTCAATAAAATAAACTCTTAAAAATTAAAAAAACAAATGTTGACCTAAATGGTGAGATTTAATCATAAGAATTCAAAAGATCAATTTATGTCTATGCTAGTGATACATGGGTTTTAATCTAAATTGTATTTTTGAGGTATGTGAACTTAATTGAACTATTGATAGGAAAATAGAATAACTATTATTTTTTTCCTTTGGTTATATATATAGTATATCAATAGCATGGATGCACTCCCATAGAAGGGCATCCTAAGGGTATTATAGAGAATCTTGATTATGTTTGGAAAGATAAGAATATGAGGTAAACCATGTGTTTGGTAGATAGTTGAAAATTAGTTATGAAGAAAAGTTTATGTGTTTCACTCAACAATAGATTAAGTGTTGCTCTTTAAATGGTATTGTTTTGTGTAAATTATTGATCTTTTAATAAAGTTTGGGATAATTTAAAAAAAAGGTTCAATCATTTAATGAATCTGTTCTTACAATTTAACAAAGATGCTTAGTTATAATTTGTATGATTTACAAAAGGTTATTTTAGGTTTGTGTCAAAGGAAATATACTTTGGAAGGTTGTGCATGGACTACTAGGAAGATATTGATGAACCACAAGAAGATTATCCATGACTGGAATTCATAATTTTTAAATTGTAGGTTAGCAACATGTTTCATGCAGTTTGGGGGAGAGAAATATTGAAGCCAACATTGATTATTTGAGAAGATGGAGAAATGTATGAATATGAGATTTCATGACAAATGGAATAAAGAAAATAATTTTAAGGATAGTATCGGAGTTGCAATAGGGAAACCCAATAGTAATTAGTTCCTCAAACACACCAAAGTTAGTGATGAACTCAATTATGTGTTTATCATCTTCAAATACTTGGAATTCAATAGAATTTTTTGGTACCTAATGGATAGATAGCAACTCTACTAAAAGATTATTCAATCCTAACAATGTTAGAGGTTCTAAGGTACTAGTGATGATGGAAAATGCATATTCCTTATGATTATACTTTATGGGAATGTGTTATTTAATAAATGCATTAAATACTTCAATCAAATCTAAAACTTTATTTAATTAATTAATTAATTTTAATTAAATAATAGATAAATTCAATCCTTTCTGGGACTAGATTTAATTAATTAAATTTAATTTAATTTAATTTAAATAAATTTAATTATAACTTCTAAACATAATTTTAATATTAATCTTAATTAATGATCAGTTCTAACCAAAGCAATTATTCTAAAAATTGATTTAATAAACACACACTTTCCAGAATCAAATAACATTAAAATAAGATAAACTATGACTCAACAAACAAAACTGACGACACACTAAGGCTAGGGTGTATACTTGACACATGTTACCTAGCTACTATCTCCTGTTCAACTTAACTATTGGATCGACACACTCAAATCTGTGAAACCAGGTGGAGTCAATGTCATGTACCTGCAAACTTGAGAACCAAGTAAATATCATATAATATATCTAGCATATTATACACACCGTGAAGAAGAAATCATAGATTCGCAGGGCGCTCGCAAGGGAGTGATGCGAACCCGTCCCCTTCACCAATACACTCATCAAAACTAACATTAACATCTTACTCAATAATCTCATAATAAAAACTCATGTTACAACTACCAATGGTTAAGTTGAATAGGACATAGTAGCTAGGTAACATGTGTCAAGTCTACACCCTAGCCTTAGTGTGTCATTAGTCTTGTTTGTTGAGTCATGGTGTACCTTATTTTAATGTTATTTGATTTTGAAAGGTGCTTGGTTATTAAATGAATTTTTAGAATAATTGCATTGGGTTAAACTAGTGATTATTTTATATTAAATTAAAGTTATGCTTAGATGTTATATTCAAAGTTATTAATAGAATCTAATTTAATTTAATTTAAATTATTTAACTAATTAAATTTAATCTCAAAAGGGTTGAATTTAGTTATTAAATAATTAAAATTAATTAATTAATTTTATTGGATTAAATTAAATTAAATCAAAAGAAATTGAAAGATATTTTAAAATTGAAAGAAATTGAAATTGCATTTTAAGTTCAAAGTGTGTTTTCAAAAATGGAATTAGGTTAATATTGTAATTGTCAATATTGCATGCAAAGGATTAGATTTGGTTGTTTAAGATATTTTGATTGAATAGGATTGCATGTTTTAATTAAGAGAGGGGTTTTTGGATTGAAAATTCATTCATGCAAGAGGAGGTTTTTGAGAAGAGAAGTTTTTGGGGAGAGAATTCATTTTTTCATAGCAATGAAGGATTTTTGGAAAATTTGCTCAGAGAAGTGTTGAAGCAGTTTTGGTTTTAGAATTGTTTTGAGGAAAGTCAGTTTGCAATTGTTGAAGTTTTTGGATTGGATTTGTTGCACGTTTGAAGAAAATTTAGAAAATCTTTGGAGGAGGCTTGCATCAGAAATTCATCTTCTTCTGTAGCTTCGAATTCTAGGTTTTGCTCTGTGTGTTTTTTGGTTCTTGTTTTGTTCAATTCAATTTAATTGTTTAAGAATCTATTGGAGAAATTAATTGTGAATTAGGATTTGTTAATTGAATCTAGTTTTAAATTAATCTAAAATTGGGGAAGATTGTTTAAATTCACTGTAGGATTTAATTCAGTAAATGAGGAAATTGTAGATTCATTGTTTAAATTTAAACCTTAGATTGTGCTTCAAACATTTAGATTGTTGAAGAAATTTTAATTCCTTTAGAAAACAATTAGATCTGGTTTTGAAAACAAACCCTCTCTAGAAAATTGGTAGTGGAGAAAATTAGATCCCCTTTAGTTTTCTTATTTTTGAATTATTAAGAATTCAAGGGTATGATCTTGATAAAATCAGTTTTTAAATATATGTGAAATTAGAAATTCATTCTGAAATTTTTTATTAATTTTCCGTTATTTTTAATTATTCTGTCATTTTTTTTCCAATCAGCAATTCTAGGTAAATTTATATATATTTATTATTATATGTATTACATATTTGGTAAATATGCATACATATAATATATAAATTTATATATATAGTATTGTTATGTTGATTAATTATTTTATTTATTTTTGGGGGAAGTTGCCATTGAATTTAATCCATAGGCCATCAATGGCAAAATTTCGGTTTATGTGTCCCTTTTTAAAAATATATATATATATATATATATATATATATATAAATAAATAAAATAAATAAAAAAACAAAATAAATAAAAATAAACTTCTTGTCACTGTGGTTCATGGGGATGGATGTACCCCTACCGCCCACACTTCCCAAGGGAAGGACACACTTTCCATGGGCAATGTGCCCACCGCATCGGGGGACGCACTGTCCCATGGGGAGTGTGGCCTCCCCAATGCTCTGTAGCCACTATACAACATGTACAGTCGGCAGTTGACCTTCGTACGAGTCAACAGTACACCGTCCGCTTTTGGGTTAATGCATTTTTTTTTTGCTTTTCTTTTTTGAAATTCGCATTTGGTTTTTTATTTAATTAATTTTTATTTGTACGTTAGATTAATATATATGGTTTATATATACAATACATATATTATTATTATATATTAATATATATAATATATATAATATATATATATATATATTTATGTATTGGAAAATGGGAATATAAGTTTGGAGTATATTCAGAATCAAACAGTTTAATAGTCTAGTAATTTGTAGTAAAACAAAAAGTTAAAATCATTGTTTAATATAGATTTTATTTTTAAACGTAGTTTTGAATATAAATATGATATATGTATTTAAATATAAAAAGTATGTTGAATATATTTTAAGTATATTTATATATTTAATATTATGTTTTAGGCATAGGAGTGCATGCAAGGTTCTTTGAGAGCAATTTAAATTAATATGATTAATGTGCATGATTAGATAAGGTTGAGAAAATTATTTATTTTAATGAAGGAATTTAATTGTTTTAATGAAAATTTGTAAGGTTATTATTTTAATTTCTGCGAGATGCATTAAATAGGGAAATGGATTTGAGATATCCGAAATTAGCGTATTTCCTTGTCTTTGCCTATTGTTGTTATCTTTTCCTTATGTTCGTGATTGGGAAAAAAAAGGGTTTTATAATTATTTGAGTTAACCCTGTTATCGTGCCTTTGATTTTGTAAATGTTACCTGTTGAATGAGTATGGGTTTAAGAAATCCAAATGTTAGATTTGATTAATGACTTGAATGCTTGTTGTAGCTATGTCGTCAAGTTGCATTGTGGGATTTGGGATTTAGTGTTAGTCCAAAATTGTAAGTCTTCCAGAAGAACTTAGACAATGAGGGTTGTCGAATCTTTATGTCAACCAGTTGTTTTTCCCTTGGGTAGTGCATGGCATATTTTCAGTTTTACCCAGTTTCCATGAACGGGGATGTTTTTGTGCCTCTTGTGAAAGGAGTGGACTACGTGGGTTTGTTGCCTCCAAGATGTTTGGAGTGAATTTTATTATTTGTTTCCTCCTTGTGTTGGAGTGGTTTTGATGCCTAGGTTGTATGCACTTGTGATTCCCTTGGAGTATGGTTTTTATGGTGTGTTTTCCATTAGAAGAGTGGCTTCTATTAGGTGTCAGAGCCCAAAGAGGTAAACCGAGTAACCTTCAAAATTTATTTAAACAAGTGATAATTAAAGTAATGTACTTAGATGATTAGGACTAACTTCTCACTAGTCAAGATAATTTTTCCTCACTCATAGACACAAGGGCTTGTTTAGACTTGGGATGAGTGGGTAGGCCTGAAATGGCATAGTCATCTATCTTGTCAGTACGAGAGGTATTGGATGCCACATGAGTGAGCATGGGGGCCGAGATTCAGTTGAGGTCACTAGGATTACCGGAGCCTATGAAGAATGCCTAGAGGACATCTCATGACTACTATGCAATGACACTCTATCTAGGACAAGATTTGTTTACTGTTTTATGTGTATGGTTCTCTGAACATACTTGATCTATTCTATGTCTGGAAGCAATGTGATCTATGTCAGTGATGTGAGAGTTATACTTGTGTTATGCATGTGTTGGTTTAGTCAGTATGTGTCAGTATGAGTCTGCCTTTGGTTAGAGGTAGTAGATTCTTTGTCCATGTTACGTTGTTACTATCTCCTAGCATGGGGGGTGGGCCTTCGGGTACCACTTGGTTGGGTGGAAGATGAACCATAAAAAATTGGGTCCCCATTGATCTTCAGTACTTGGTGGCGAGACATCTAGTTGGACAGCTCGTGGATCTTGTTATTCTTTTCTAGCACTGTTGTATTTCAAACTGTATAAGTTGATTTTACCCCTCTTGTATTTATGAGGTGGATTTATGTAATTGTAACACTTATGTATTTAAGACTCATTCTGGGAATGAGTGTTGTAATCAGTTATTCTTGTAATGGATATATGTTATGGATGTATCTTCTTATCTTGATATTTATTTATGTTGAATGAATGCTTACTACTTGAGTTATTAAATGTAGTGTACTTTAATTGATGTATGTTAATGGGGATCTAAGTAATCTTGATTACGTAGCCTTAGGGGATGTTGTCAATTATAGATGAACATGTATGTTTAATTCACTTTAATTAAAAAAAAATTAGTACACTTTTATTGTGAATTGAAACTTCCTCTAGGGTTGTGTGGTGGGGCATTACATAAACACATCACACAATAATTGTTCGTCACTTAATAAATAGTGATCAAAACAAAAATAACAAGGTGTGTCCAGTATCAAAGTAGCTACAACCAACAAAGCATAAAGCAAACCAAACAAGAAGCAAAACGAAGGGTTATGACATTATTCAATCCTAACAAAGTTAGAGGTTCTAAGCTACTAGTGATGATGGAAAATGCAAGCTCATTATGATTATACTTTATGGGAATGTGTTATATAATAAATGCATTAAATACTTCAATCAAATCCCACACTTTATTTAGATTATCCGAAAATTTATTATAATGGCATACAAATTATTTTCTTATGTTCTTGATAATTATCTTAGAGTCTTCTAAAACACACAACATTTTAACCTTCTTCCTATGAGCTAGTAATATTTCATGCAGTACCCAAGAAAGATTTACCTTAAGGATTTTTTAGTTATACTTCAATTCCAATTCATTTCTTTTAATTTTATCGATCAAATTTTAGCATCCACATTTGTTGATTAATTTCTTTGGAAGCTTTACTTTTTGACATGGATTTAGATTTTTTTTAAAATTTTGTTGAATCTTTTGAAGAAATTTTGGCTTATTATTTTCAACAAGAATATATGTAGATGGAATTATAATTTCTAACATCCTTGACACTTGAACACTAGGTTGAATCTATTGTTTTACAATATTTATTGTGATTAAATATTTAGGATGTATATGCACATCTTGGGTTTATACGAAATGATCAGCTACTATTTCACTAAGAAGTTGAATATCTTTATTAGTGAATTTTTATTTTATTTTACTCAAATTTGTAATCCATAGTGAACAAGTAAACTTCTAATGCATTGAATTATGAAATCAACACTAATTTTTTTTTTATAAGATAAGAAGAATTTATAGGGTATTGTTACACCCATAACAAAATGAGCCACAAGGGCCAAAAAATTCAAGTCCAAGAAACATAGAAACTAGCCAAAAAAAACAAAACATTAACTGTGGATCAATAGAAGATAGCCAAAACACAGACTAAATAAACTAACTGTAATTATCCTAGTTCTTTGATAGGAGATCCATAGTATCATCCCCGACCCATTCTTGATCATCGCCAACATTCTTCCCTTCCATCTCATCTTTTATAACCACTAACAAAGTGTTGGTAACAAAGTAGACTAGCTTAATAGTGAAGCAGGTCAAACCACAAAATATCTTATCCAATTTATCCATTCTATCCTTCGGCACATGATGTTCCTCCCCATCGTCAATAGCCTTCACATTCTCAATATGCTCCACCTCTAGTGGGTGCGAGGACTAGGAAGTTGATTTCTCTTTCTGCTCTTTACTATTATCTGGAATGGTGTGGGGCCCACCCACATACTCCTCATCCTCTTCCCTAGACATCTCATCACCCTTATATTCTTTGTTGTTAGACCGCTCCTCCTTTGAGTCAAAATCCACCTACCTTTTTTTGTTTTTCTTAGTCAATCTCCCAAATCTTTGGATGATGATCTCACCTCCAATCACAACCATCGCCTCAACCATCGTGTCACCCTTAGAATCCTTCCCCATAATATTTTTACCATTGTTCTCTTTCATTGGAGGTTTCATCAAACCCTTCATGTCATTTTTCCCTTTCTTCTTTGGGGTGGGTTTGTTAGGATTTTTGGTTGGTGTCGACTTGAGGTCACACAGACTGGCCACAACACTAGTCTAGGAATTTCTTGCATTTTGCTTGAGTTTTTTGGTTGTAGGCTTGGGCTTCTTAGTATCAGTAGCACTCAGATGAAATTTATGAATGGGACCTTTGGACTCGGTAGGGGAATTTTTTATAACAGAAAGAGGTTTGATTTCCTCCACATGAACATTACATATGGGCTTGGGTGGGCATAAAGTAATATGAAAATTATAGTCTCATAATGAGACCTTGGTGCAATAGCAAAGGAGGGGTATCATCAGGGTTAAGGCTAGCAACTTCAATGCATTTTTCCACAGAGTTTTCTAAATCTTTAAGAAGGAAGAAAGGAAATCCTAACATAACTTTAGGCCTAAGGTGATTTAATAGTGGGAAATGATAGAAAAAGAAGGTTGTGTATCTACCTTCAAGAGTCACGTACCTCATTAGGGCTAGGCATACTAGTTATAGACTGTCTTCTCATTCCCCATAAAAAGCACATTCATGTTGTCATTATATTGGGTCTTTGTATGATTTGTATATTTCTTACCCTTACTCTACAGCCCCATTGCCTGCACAATCACCTTTTCATTAACCTAAAAGTAAATCCTGCCTAGGCTCACTCTTTGGTCCTTCCAAGAGTTGGAAAATTGCACAGAAAAATTAGGGTCATGACCCACAAGACTCACCATTAGAGGATCGAGGCCACCTTCGACACAAATATGCCACACCAACGGATTTTTTTGGAATTCACAATAGTTTTTGGTCTCCGTCCACACACTAATTTGTTAACATATCCTCCTTGGATACTATTCTTCCTCTTTGATATTTAACTTTAAAAAAAATCTAGAAACTTTCCAAAAAACCTTCTTCTCCATGTGAAGATGAATCATAATATGATTTATTTAATATGTTTTTTCTAGGAAATTTTATTTTATTATAATTAATTTTACACATGAGCACTTCTTCACTCTTAAATTCCCACAAGATCTAACCATAAAGACCGAGTATGGAACATTATTATTGTGATTATATTCAATAATTAAAATATTTGGTTCTCTTTCTACTATAATTTGAGATAATTTTCTAGCCATGTATTCATTAAAAATTATCTACCATTCTATTTTTAATACCATATAATATAGGGTAACCAACAACTTGAATATCAACATAGTTTCGGAACCTTGAATCAGATGCTTAATTGTATGTGGATATTACTAAGTTCTCCTATGGAATTTTTTTTTGTTTTATCAATTTGCGTAACTTTTTGGGAATATTTTGGAGTGAGACCTAATGTCTTATATACAAATAGGGACATCACATTTTTTTGAATATCTATAATCTACCAAGTGATTGCATAAATTCTTACAGAAAATCATTAAGGTAAACAAGGAGGCAATATTTTTTTCTCAATATACATATCTAGATATGATAATTAGAAACTCGGACATGAGAATTATCTTTTATCTAATTTCTCACTAGAATTTCTATGGTAGTAGAGATTTCTTCTAAATAATGATTCTTCTAAGGACTTAATGAAATAGTTCTTAATTAAAGACATCTTCATGAGTTCAATAAAGGTTAAGAATACTTTCACTTTTTCATCATTTATAATATAAGCACCTCACATCACAAGCATATGTCATGTTGAACTTCTTGTTAACTTGCAAAAATACTATTACTCCTTACATGACATGGGAAGTTAATAATGATGCTAAGGAAATTTTTTGGTTAGATTCATGGCAAGGGTATCCACCTCTAAATACAGTACAAGATTTTCAATAAATACAACATTTAATAACTCCAATTTGGGGTTCAAAAATAAGCAATTATTTTCAAGAACTAGATTTCCTTATGGGAAGAGGTTTCCGTTCCTTCCTAAAGCTCAGCAGGGAAATCTAAATAGCTTGCTAGCTGATACAATATTTTTTGTTCATGATGCAAGTGACAAGATTATTTGGGCTCCCTCAAGATTTGGTCATTACACAATAATATTGGGTTATAAAGCACTAATGAATAAAGACATTCAATATAGTCCAAAAAGAGATCTGAATTTTTGTTGGAATTCTATAGTTTTTCCAAAATGATGTTGTATTACTTGACTTGCCTAAGTAAAAAACAAAATCCTAAAAAGTGCTGGATTGCATTCTCTAGGTATTTTTGATCCTTTTAATTAAATTCTTTGTGGAAAATCATTAGAGGATGCAAATCATCTTTTTCTTTGTTTCTCATTTGCAAATACTTGCTGGAAATTCATCCCAGCTAAACTTAGTTGGCATGCTCCTCTCCCAGATACACTTTGGGATCTTATTTCCAGTTGGCCACTTTTGTTTCAGTCTTCTTTCTTCGCAAGTCTTTGGAAAACCATTTCATCTATAGTATTATGGTGCATTTGGTGGGAGAGAAATAAAAGGATATTTCGAAAGAAAGTTTCTAATGTTGATCAAGTTCTACTCAAATTGGAAACTTCAATATGTGAAATTACAAATTATTTTGTGCTCTTGAATAAAAAATTTGGTTCAACATTCACAGATTGGATTTCAAGGCAGCTAAAAATTTGGCAAAGTCTAGCTATTCCTTTATTAGGCAACTTTCGACCTTCAATCATCGACAAAGTGGATAGAAAAAAGTAATGTGGAAACCTCCTTCAATAGGGTTTATCAAGATGAATTTTGATGGGGCCTCTATAGGTAATCCTAGGAAATCAGGTGCTAGTATTGTGTTGAGAAATTTAGAAGGATTTTTGATAAGTGCAAAATCAATAAAGTTGGCTTCAGGAACAAATAATATTGCTTTTTTGCAAGGTCTTTTGTTTGGATTACAAATGGCAGTAAATCGAAAGTGCTTGAAGTTGCACATAGAAGGTGATTGTCAAATAATTATAAATGTTTGTATAAATAGAAATTAGTGTAGTTGGAAAATTACATACTTCCTTGTCTAGGTTTGGGGACTATTAGATGCATTGGAAAGTTATCAGATTACTCATACATACAAAGAAGGTAACCGATTAGCATATCATCTTGCAAATTTTGGTTGTGAGTAAACTCGAGAGGAAATAACATATGAGGAGAGTTTAAAATAACATTTCACAAGATTTAAAAACTATTATAGAAAGGGAAAAGGTTATACTAAGGTTGTAGGTTGCAATGTTATCACAAAGAAGATTTGATAGTTACTAATCTTGGAAATTACAATTTTTTCTCTTATGAGATGGCTCAACTTTAGTATCTCTATCTGACTTGGCTCAAATCAATGGGTCCTCACACTTTCAAAAGTGTAAATTTGTAAGAGTCTAATTATCTATTTTTGTGCAAGGTTTTTAGGTATATCAGCATTACTCTGGCATATTTTCCTATGATAGTTTGTGTTCTGTTTGAGCATTCATAAATATTTAATGTGATACGCCACTTGAAGCAATTTCAAGCTAGTAAAATTTTTATTAATGAAGTATTTTCATTTTGTCAACTTCAAATCTTTAGCTTATCATGTCATTGTATAATCTTGCATCACCTATAAGGTTTATTATTACATGTCATAAAACCTTAGTTGACTCATCAATAAGACTTTGTTTCCAGTTTAAGCATGACATGACAGAATAACTGGATAACAATTTTTTAAGAACTTTGATAGAAGAGTATCAATAGGGTACATGTGTCCTAAAGAAACAATAGAAGAAATAAAAATTGAAGACAATATATCCTCTACATTCTTCATAATACAAGCATTAATTTTCACACATGCAATGTCTTTTCAAACTGTCAAGGTGGGTGGGTTATGTACAGATGGAAAAAAAACTAAATGGAGTACTACATATGGCATAGATTTGAACTACCACTAAATACAACCATTACGTGTGTTTTACGCATCGTTTTAGAAGTATACTATAATATTTTTGAATAATAATTCCCTCCATCCTTCAAGATCATTCTCCTGAATTGGCTTGTGTCAATTAATGGTTTTAATACTGGAGAAGACTAAAACTTTGCAATCAGTGTTAGTTTCATCATGACTATCAACTGACATCATACAATATTTTCCTTTTATAAGGAGCCATGAATTTATTTTCAAGTTATATCATTCAGCAGTTGCTTGGGTCTCCTTTGTCTATGACCAGTATGGAAGTGGAGGTGTAATTTTTTGTTGATTCTCAAGCTCAAGTTAAAGGGTAATGTTCAAATTCTGTGTCATATTTGTGAATATTTTATGTGCTTTCATATTGTCTAGTTTGTGGTTAAAGCTTTCTTGCAGAGCCAGAAATTTGAAGTTTTTTCATTTGGTCAAGTGAGGGCTTTCGACCTTCATTGGGTAATTGATGCTTGGGTTCTTTTGACATTGGGTTTTGTTGGACTAAATTGCCTAAATATTGATAATTTTTTGTATGAAATGGAGTATATGTATTTGAATTTCAGAATTGACCTACAAATTAGGGAAGGTGAGCTCCCATTCTCTGATGAAGCAAAAGACTTACAACTTTCAAAAGTGTTTAGGGTGTCATTTTTTATTCTACTTGATAGCATTAAATGTGTTATATGGTATGAATTTTTATATTTATACTCCCCTGGTTTTTTCCAACTCAAAAGGTTTCAATTTTTCTTTCAAATGTAATGGACTTGTTGTAGTCTTTTGAGTTAGTGTCTTTTGTTGCAAAGGAAGTAACAATTTTGAATTACATGGAAGATGATGAGCTTGTGCAGGCTACTCAAGCATATTAAATGATGAAAGGAAAAGCTTATATTGGCCTCTTTCCAAAAAAATTGTAAGAAGAAAAACTACTTTTAGAGATGTTTACACAACAATTAAAAGAGCCTCCATAATGACAACCCTTGGAATTTGTATAGGGTTCTCAACACCTATGCTCAAAAAATTGGCCAATTAATGGTGGAAAAATGCAAAGGAACATTCTTTGTAGTTTCTTTCATCATGTCTCATCATATTTAGCATGGCCTAAGGGAAATTGTATTACCAACGATATTTAAGGATCTCCTGCAAATGAAGATGTGGAAGAAGAAAAGGTAAATTTAGCATAATTAGGCTACATTGATTCTAGGTTTACATCTGCACCAAATATTCGTGCATTGGAGGTTAATGAAGATTAGAGGGTCATAGATTTTAATTTTCTTTTGTTGTATTGGGTGTATAATTTGGTCAATGGAACAATGGACTTCCACGTAATGAAGGATTGAATATTCTTGATATCACTGGCATGATGGAAGAATAATATGGATACTTATTCTAAGTTACTTTCTATTTCAAATATGAAATTTTAATAATATTTATAATGTTCTATTGTCATACGTTATGTTTTATGGTACAATCACTATTTTTTTTATATACTATCAAAAAATGAATACTAGCTAGTACTATAATTTTCATTTTTGTAATCTCCTTTTTTCAAGTAATATAATATATTATAGGCTCTAGCCTTTTGCTGAAAATAGAAAATATAAGTACCCAACTTATGAGTTTCACCTCTCTCAACAAAGGTCATGGTTTTACCTTGGATTATTAGAGGTTTTAGACTAGTAATGGGCTGAATTACAACGCTAGGTGTATCTAGATTGTTGTTAGCATTTTGATCTAGTAATGTGTGATAGTTATTTGGCGGATGATGTTAGTGGTCCCTTTGGATTATTTTTCATAAAGGAGTGTAATGGTATTAACCCAACTAATATGTACCCAAAAAAAATATTTTTTTTTTGTGTTTTAAAAAAATTTAATCATACATCTATGCATATGAGATATGAATGTGTCCATCTAAGATAGGCATCCATCCATGCAAGAGATACATTCACCCATACAGAACCCCAACCAATTATTACACATTTAGTTACGGAAGTCTATCTAATACAAATAGAGTAAAAGGTCAAACCAAATTAGTTTAGAAGTGTCATTGTACTAACAATAATCAAAACCAATTAGTTGTAGTTGTTAAATATATATTTTATTTCATATTTGATATGTAATCAAAACGCTTAGAATCAACACCCTTAGTACACTTTTGTTTGTCACAAGTAGTTTCTAGTTGTAGGGAAAACTTGTGTACAAATGTGTATTAGTCCTTAATCACTCCCCCTTAAATCCTTAATTCTAACATCTAAAATCAAATGTCTCAATTATTTCTATTATATAAATTTAAGACCGTACATAGTCAATACTGTAATTACATCAAACCTAGGAGTATGGAAGATAATCATATCAAGTTATGAAATTTGATGATGACATGAAATTCATTAATCATAAAATTTTTATTTTCTAAAGCTTAAGATATTTTGAATACAATAATTTAGTTTTGTGTTTTTACGATGCATTATACTTTGTTTGCATCTATTCACACTCTATCTACAAACCAATCACCATGAATAAGTAAAAAACTATCCTTTGAGAACATATGCATTTTTAAATGTCATTTTAATTTTTTTTCATTTCTATAAATTACTTAATGATAAGGCTAATATTATTCCATGAATACTTGTTTTCCTCTAGAATTGACTCAAGCATACTTTGGAGTGCAATAACTAGATATACCCACACACAATGTAGTGTGGATGCTTAGATAAGACATGTGGACTGATTGACATAATTTCTCAAAGAAAGAATTCATACATATATATATATATATATATATATACATATAATGTGGAAACATAAAAGAAAAGAAAAGTGTGGTTTCTTGATAGAGTGCCTTAGAGGATAACAAACCTTATGATATGCAATAATTGCATGGCATGCATAAATTTATATTTGTTGATAGGGTCTTTTAGAAATGTAAATCCTTATGTACATAATACTCCCATAAATTTGGATTTTGCACTTGTTTGTTGAACCAAACCATAAATCTTTATATGTGCATGATACTCCCATTGAATCCATATATACTAAAACTATGGATGAAATTTCATGATAAGTTTTTTCTGGATTTCTACCATCAAATCCCCCCATTAAGGACATACCCAAATTATTTATTTTGGGTATATAATACACTCATTATTTGGAAATTACAACAAGATTCTTGGTTCAAATGTTAAGTATCTGCATTGAAGGGATTGATTTCGGGCATACAATAAATCATTGTAAACTAGTGCTAGGAATGTTGCACTTATTACATATTGGATGTTTACACCAACTCTTAAATAGAGTACTTCTTCAAGAGTCATAAAATCTTTGAATTCAAGACTTTTTAGAATAACAACATAGAAAATTTAGAATAACAAGTTAAGAATATAGTATTCACATGTGGTGTTTTACTAATAATAACACCATCAAGCAATAGAGGATAGTCAAGATGGAAACACATATTAAAAAAACTATTTGACTTACCTAGAGAGCAGGAGGGAAGAACACAAACTTTGTCTTTTTTATCGTTGGTCTCTCACTTTCCTACTACCTTAAATGCTTCCCCCTTCCTCCTATATATTTGCAGTGTGATTTTTTCTTATTTATTGGATGTATTTTGATTCTTATATATTTCCCTAATGTACAAGCATAGTGGTGAACAAAAGCACCAAAGTAACTCAATTCATGGATCTTTAAAGGGTTTGAGGGATGATCCAAAAAACCACAGGACATGGATAGTTGATGGGTTCCCATCATGTAAAGGTTTGTGGTAAGCCTATTTAAAACCTTGAAAGGAAAGGGCCTTTCTTTGTGATCAAGGTTGTCGTGCCCATAATTTTACGCCAAAAAAATCCCAACATTTTGTTTAACATAATTTCACAACCTAACTCAAATCCAACACACCAATTTTACACAACACAACTAGAAAAGTCTACACAAAGGTTGGTAACTCATTAATGGGTGAGGGATAACTTATCTTTAATGAGCCCTTACTATCCAACTCAACTAGTCGAATTTTTAATCATGCTTAGCTTAAACCTTCATTGAATACTATGATCCAAAATTAAAGTTAATTATTACTACTCTCATTTAACCTCAACAAGATTATTTTATTGCAATTCAAACTATTGTTGTCATTATTTAATCACATGCTTCCAATAATAATATTATTGTTTATTTGAATACCAATATTCATGTTAAGTCCTATATTAATTTAGTTCAGTCATTTATTACCACTCATTATTGATAGCATTAATATCATGCCAAAAAAAAATTACTAGAAAATTCAACCATTTTAAAATTAAAATTAAAATTTGAACTAGGTGCTCATGCCTTACCAAGCTCGACAATGTGGAATTTCATACATATATACCTCTTCTATGTAAATTAAGTTCCCGCAATGAAACAAACATGAATTGTAAGAGATTACAGTATTGCTTGTTAAAGTTTTAATTCCTAGCAATGATACAAAAAGTAACATTTCTTATAACTTTAATATTAATATTGTGGTTAAAATCAATGTTACTATCAAAGATGATTTGTTGAATATTTAATCATAACAAATAGCGTAATTCTAGAAGTGTAATTATTATCATTAATATAGTAAATACCATTACAAGAGAAAATAATAACCCTTTTATTATTGTTCACAAAGTTACTTTTTTTCTTAGTTAAATATTTCCAATGAATTTTTATAACAATAGTATTTAAACACTAATATTGGCAACTCTCTTTGACTTGGAATACTTTTAATTATCACCATAACATCCTTAATGAGATTATTATAAGAATATTTTCATAACATGAATGAATTTATTTGTTATACATTTTAAGATTACCGGTCTAATTAATATTACCCTTCACAAAATTATATATATATAATTTAATTATTCATCTTTATTATATATAAAAGTTTTTATATCAATAAATACATTTAATTATTTATATATTCCATTTATTTTCATTTAAAGAAATGATAAAAATCCCATTGAAGATGCCTTCCTTTTTTAAAAAGTAGTGTTACTAATAAATATCTAATTTATTTAATTTATATTTTCAAAGATACTTTCCCATACGAAGGAAAAGTTCTTTCTTTATTAAAAGATCATTATTAAGGAAACTATGTATTTTAAAAGAAAGCTTCATAAAGAAAGTCAAAACTATATATTTTGAAAAAAGGCTTCATAAGGGAAATAAACGTGTAGCCCATCATTCACTCCATATTTGGTGGGCCAGCTTTAAAATTAAAGCATCATACGTTTGGCTATATTAAAGTATTTTGTATTTAATTTAAAGTCAATTTGAAACCATAACCAATAGTTATGAAAAGAAAGTTTGTAAATTGTAGTTTTAATATTGCAATGTCTATTTTAAAAACTAATTTTGAGGCACCCTATATTGTGAGAGTCACGTCCAAAAATATTTAAACCTAGATATTGCTATGAATAATAATAGAAAATTCACCCTCTATGTTGGGCGTTGCAGTCCAAAGACTATTCTAAGTTTTATTGTGCTGCAAATTTCAAACAAATACATTTCCTATCTAGTTTCTAATGCAGATCTGAGATTGAAAGTTGTATTAGAAGGTGATAAGATTTGCTAATAGAGATTGGTGGATCAAAACTATTGCCGTCAATGATTTTACCAACTCATATGAAAGATTTATTTATTATGTTAATTTGCAGCATACCATACAACAATTTTATTAACTATGATAATTTCTAGCATACAATACAAACAGTTTAATAACTATAAATTTGTAGTGTTACCATATGCTTAGGAAACTTTGAACAAAAACTAATAATCAAGTTTTTGTTTTCTTTTGATTATTTTCAGTTTGTTTTACTGAACAACATCATATACTTTAATGGTATATTATTATTACATCGAAGGCATGTCTTTATATGAAATTTTTAAGTTCATTTTGTCCTTCAATTGATATAAACACACTAGAGGGCATGGTTAAAAGTCCATTCATCACCAACCGTTGATTGCAGATGAGATGAGATTTTAACTGAGGTAAATCTAAAAAAACTCATTTACACGACTGAAGGATCGTTCTTATATATTTTCAATCCTACATAAGCTTCAATTGGAAGTTGTTTCACCTTGACTAAAATTGCCATGAAAGTCTGACAAACATTCACTTCCACCCCTGACTGGAGAACTACAGTTCACATTCACTTCCAGCCCTCACTAAAATTGCATGTCTTACCCTTATCTTAACAACACCTCCTCTTTCAATTTCCATGCAAAAATTTAGCACTTAAACTGCACTTTCATTGCCATTATGCTTTTAAAAATCTCTCACAACTTTGTTTAATTTCATTGTGCTTTTGTAATTGTGAATGGATTGAAGTGGCAACTGAAAGAATCTTGAGGTAAATCATTTGCAACAGTTTATGTTTGATAGTTTTCAATTTTCATTTGTTCAATGTCTTTCTTCAATTGTAAAGTCATTGAGAAAACATTTTTGCTTTTCTTCATTAATGTCTTTTGGCCTAGAAGATCCAAAGTTAGGTTATCTTGTTACCTTGAATGAGCATGTAGAAAGTAAGTGAGGAAAATATGGCATGTAGAAGTGAAGGATTTTAGGGTTTTTGGTTTATTTTGTTGCCCCGTTATTCCCACCCGGGTGCTTTGTCTATGGAACATTTTGGGGATATAGTAAAGGTTTGTTGAATGAGCAGGAGAAGTTAAAAGAACTTATAGTTATTTTACACATGGTTGGAAAATAACTTGATGTTGGTTATGTGGTATGTGTGCCTTCAGGACTATGTTACCTTGAAGATTGCATTAATCATTTATCTGTAGAATTCTTGTAAGAATCATTTAAGGGATCTTAATATAAGTTTTAGACTTCCTGTGATAACAAAGTTGAAAGGAAACTATTAAAAGGACTTTTCTATGAGCTAATATCCTAAAGGAGACCAAATAAGATTTGCAAGTCCTAAAGTAGATTGATAGGGCCTCAAGTTGTGTAAGGATAATGACCTTTTGGATTACCACAGTAGCAATTCCTCCTTTAGAAACTTGTGTTGAAAAATTGTGTAGCATTGACCCAATTGGAATCTATCTTTAGGGAGGTTAAGTAATCAAGTTTAATGGGAAGTGTTTTATGCTTTTGATACCCATTTGGGGGAAAAGAGAGACATGTCTCTTACAATTGGTGTTTTTTGTATGAAGGAGCTTGGTATCATTGCTATATAGGTTTCGAAAAACGTATCTAGAGGTTCTTATAGCTTAAGGTTAGAGAAAATTTCAGTGATAGATGAAAAATGATTGAAGGAGCAGTGACCTCCCAAAAGTGATAGGGGCTAGACATTAAATAGTGAAAATTGTTTTGTTGTCCTTCACACAAAAAAAAAACTATAAGAGTATGTGTTTTTCATAAAAGGAAGTCTTTCATAATGCCACTATCATCTTCAAAATTCATTATAAGACATTTTTAATGAACAATTATAATGAAGGCCCCGCATTTGAGATCTATGGAGTACAAATTTGTTTTGTGTTTCATGAGATCTTTTGTTGGAACAAAAAAATGGGTATTTAGAAATGAATATTTTTCCATGGATAGATGTTACGCACATATTGAAATAATTAATTATAAACATATTAACTATGAGTTACACTAGCAAGCTTTAGAGATGTCTTGCCTTTGAGATATAGGTAGAAAATTAATGGAATATGAACTCCCATCCATCATTTCAAAGGATAAGAAAATAATAGAAAAGATCTCTTCACAAAGATGATGGATGGAAAAATTGCACTATGTTCTAGATCTCTTCATAGAGATGAAGGAGGCAAATATCTCATCACCAAACAAGCAACTACTAGTCACAAACAAAGTTTGCAATAATCAAAATATACTATATTTGAGGAATTTATTAGAGGAAATAAAAGATGATTGAGCAGATGTTTTTGGTGTGTAGATGGAAGATATCAATGAATGATAAACTCTAATACCTAAGGACAGTGCTCTAGATCAGAAATAATATAACAATGAAGTTAACCAAAGAAAAAGAAAAAAAAATTAATAATTCAAATTATATAGAAAAAAAAAATATATGCTTTATATTTCATATTATTAATGATAAGTATATAGCTATGAATTGTGTTACCTGAGATATGTCCTCAAGGAACATTTGATTGTAATACAAGAGACTATACCAACAGTTTTGAAGGAACATGCATAATGAAAGGATGAAAAGGGTCACTATGCATGGCATTGTGCAAATGAAAAGGGACATAGAATGGGGTAGAGTTTTAGTAGCATTATTCCCAATGAACAAAAAAAGTTCCATCCTTAGATGGAACTAGAGAACCCTTGTAAGAATGGTTCTTAGAATTCCAATGTAAATAAAGTTGATCCCTGGAGAGTAATCATACATTGTTTTCCTCATGAAAAAATCACTACTTGTCAAATGAATTTGATTTGAAGTATGGCAATATTGGAATTTCTTAAGAAATAGGTGATATAAATTTTAAAATTGCTACAATCTTGGTTGGTTCTATGTCCTATCTGGCTATTACCCTTGTGCTTAGGGGTCAAATGTTAGGGTTTGGGGGTTTATTTCCCTTGTTTAAAATTTTCACATCAATTGAACCCTTGCATTATTTTTTCATGTTGACCTATTGCTCTGGGTAGCCGGTTGCTTAAGTTATCATTTGATCCTTTTATGTCGTGCATGTATCGGCCCTCTTCACCTGGTCGGTCGATCTTTTTGTGTCTGGTTGTTTTATGTGCCATTAGATTGATGGATTTGATCCTGGTCATTCCCCGCTGGCCTCGCATGAGTTTCCCATGATGTCCTAAATAAATGGTGAGGTGTGAGGGATGTTGCCACATGTCGCTTATGGTAGTGGGGCCTAGCCTTTGATTTCTAGCAGTTTAATAAAGGTTTTCTAATCAATGGTCGTCATTTGATTGTGAAGATTAATCATGGTCATTCCTTTCCAATCATGCACAATTAAAATAATAGTCTTGAAGATGTTGTGAGGTGTGCGAGCAGGTGACACGTGGACCTGCTTGGTGACACAAGGAGGTTGGTTGGGGCTCGCGAGTGACTTGTGTATGTTCTAACTTGGGATCATATCATTAGCCGATGGGCCTACCATGTGAGAACATGGAATTTTCAAATATGTTTGACTCAATATAAGTCTTCCAACATTCCAACTCATAGGCGCATTGATGACCTAAATTCAAAATGTTGAACTAGCCATGTGATGACTGTTTGAGTTTTGCAAATTATGGTAAACATTAATGGTGCAAGATTTTTTATGGATATCAACCTAATCTCCATGCGTGTGATTAGTTATCTCCTGGAAATCATGATCAATATTACGTTGATTTCCATGAACCTAGAATTAACAATGGTGAAATTAACATTAACGAATAATCATTCACTCACTCGTGATGGTGTGGGACCATGGATGATTAATTGATTATTGTGCTTGATAAATTATTTCTAGTTATTTATCTGAATCATAGTGAATAAGAGCTTGAATTTGTTTATGCTTCTGCATTCAGAGGCTGCTATTTTTGCAAAGGTTTTGAGTTGAAGTCAAAAATGAGCAAGAAAATTGCTTCTCTTTCACCAGTGCGCAAGTCTGTAAGAGTGAGTGCACGAAAAAATCTCAAGAGAAGGGAAACAATGTGAATAGAGTGTTATTCTAGGTGCTCTTGGCTTCAAACAGGAAGACACTAGGTCCCTCCCGAGTGTTACTAGATGTAGTTCTCGACTCAAGGGTCGGGTTGGAAGAGCAGAAGTGATGAGTTGTGGAAAAGAAAAGGGCTCTCTATGGCAACAAAATTCACCCATTGATGTCTCTAGCAGCTCTAGTAGTGATGGTTCCAAGACTGATTTTGATTATCACAAGTACCTTGCGTCTCTGACTAAATTGGCTGATGAAGATGAAGAGGTCCTCGTGGTATCTCTAGTTACTGTTGTAGCATCATGTGTTTTTTCTAGTTCTAGTGTTTGGAGGGTTGTTGATGAGGATAAGGTGGTGATTTCACCTCCCACTGAGGCAAAAACACTAAGTGGTCTTCTATATTTTCGTCGTGGTGTTACTCTGGGTTCTGGATAGTGGTATGGCTCTCTGGTTTTCCAATTTTGTGACGAAGCTATTTATTTTTGGGTCTGACATGGAAAAAAATGACAAGGCCTTGGTGGTGTTTTGCTGCAGTTATGGTGGCACTGACTAGTTGGGTGGGTTGTTTCAAATTTTGATTCCCTTATTCAATAAATGATTATATCCAAATGCCAAGGAATTTTGAAATGCGGATGAGATTCCATTTTGAAATGATTTTTTTCTAAATGTAAATACAACAAAGCCTCAACCTTGTTTCTCTCTAGTCCTTTAAAAGAGATCTTAGGGCTTAGTTGCAAGGGTCATATTTTTGAATCCTAAAGGTCTAGGTGGTACACTTGAATGCATATAATGCAAAATATGGGATAAGTTAGTTAGTAAACTATCTTGGGTAGGGAATGTATATGGGATAGTCCTGATATGTTTTATGTAATTACTAATATCGAAAGAAATCTAAAAAATTTAAGGCAATTGCTCTCATTTATGTGTTGTGATAAATCATGAATGCAATTATCAAGGGTTCTTTCATTTGTCTTCAATAGTTTAATTGAATGTATGATTCTATTTCATTCCTTAACTGAATGAGTTAATCAAATGCTTGAGAAAGGATTGTAGGTCTGTCATAATGTGCTAAGGATATAATAAGGAGTGATACTTTGAATATTGTGAAGTTTCATGATGTAATGCATTGTGAGAATTGTTCATTGATATCAGGGTTAAATTTATGTATAATTTAATATTTCGTATATGACTCCTGCCCAATTTGATGAGGCATTGGCTAATTCATTTTGAATTCTTTCAAGTAGTTAAAATTAGGAAGCACCTACATGTGCATTCAAGGTCAGAACATTTCTTAATTCAAATTCTATCTATTCTGAGATGCAAATCTCATATATTGTTCTTATTCCTAGCAAATATGTGGTCATTTGTGTAAAGGTCGAACAAGCCTTTGATAAACCCTTTGTATTTGAACTTAATTGGAATTTTTTTATGTGTTGAAGTGTTCTTACAATAATGGGTAACAAATGAGCACAAATAGGAACACCCTCCTTGGCCTCACACAGCCTAAAGAGTAGAGGTAAAGCCTTGAGAAGATTTACCTATTAGTTGGCCATAGAATTTGATAATTCTTAAAGATAGAGGTTGGCTACCTCTTACAGAGTTTCAAAGCTCAGCTAGAAAAAACACCAACAGAATGGAAACTCTGTTGGGAAAGAACTCATAATTTTTGGTTGCTAATTGTCTTATCAAAAGAGTATTTCCAATTTGTAACCATTGATTGAAAATCTATATCTTGTTTTCCCATCTGAGTCACCAACAGAATGGCGACTCTGCTAGGGATAAATTCCAAGAAATTTTAAAAAATAAGGAATCTTGGGCGTAGATGGTAGTATCAAAAAGTCATACATTTGGTGAATCTAAACATTTGGTTCAGATGTTTAAAAGTTATGGACCTAGAAAAGGTTTTGTTGCAGAAAACTTTCAAAGATCTTGTAAGTGACTTTGTTGTTGGGGAAGACCCAAGACGGGATTTACTCTTGAAGGAGAGTCATATTGCTTGAAGTTTAGTCCTTTGTAAAGGAGGTGGTGACTCTATCTAAAGAACAAGTTGAATTGTGAAGAAGATTTCTAGATTTTCTAAGATCGCAATCAGGAAGGTTAACAGTTGCTACAAAGTTTCCAGGTATTCTCATAAATCTAAAGAAATAATTATTTTGTTTGAAAGAAGTTTATGAGATATTTTAAAGGCTTGAGATGATAAATGGTTCCCTATTAAATGAAATTTCATTAAGATATGGAATGATATTGGTTTTTGTCATACTTCTAATGTATAATGTTTGTAATGATTTGAGAAGTATGCTTGTTTTTGTATTATGTCTCTAAGAAAGTTTTAAGGCATAATGATTCAATCTATGTTTTAGAATCATGGTTGAACTAGTAAATGATGCAATTGACAACCATGTATGAAGTTGATAATGATTGAATATGGATATAAGAGGGTTTCCATGTGAAATAACAAGTGAAATTATGCAGGGCAAACAATTTTCACCAAGCCCTCAAAGGGATTATTCTATTGAAAGGTATATGCCATTGGCCATTAGTGGTATTAAAGATTTCCCTAGCTTGATTCCTATAAATTTTAGGAATTTTTTTCTTAAATTCACAGGGAAAAGTTTAGAATTGGCCTCTAAACATTTGCAAAAATTCATGGATGTGATGGGGGATTATGAGGTAAATCATGAGGATGTTGTCATGAAATTTTTTGTTCAATCTTTGAAGGATGATACCAGGGATTGGTTCTCATATTTACCGGCATGTTCTATAGCTTCATGGAATCAGTTTATGACAATATTTGTTGAACAATTTGGTGAAAGGATAAATCCAAGTGTGTTAAGAAAATACTTTATGGAAATCCATAAAAGTGAAGATGAGTTGGTCTCTACCTTCAATATTTGATTTACAAAGGAAATAGGGGAAATTCCATAAACTATAAGACCAAATGATGCTAAAATTTTTTTCATATACTTAGGTGCATTTGGTAAAAAGATGAGCTATTTATTAAGGGATAAAGAGCCTGCAACATTACATCAGGCATATCAAACTACCATGGATATTGAGAACAATTTGAAATACTCAATGATAAAAGGGTATTTGGCTCTAATTGTTGGTTATCCTAGCACACCATATACAAATAGAATTCAAGGATCAGATAATAGAAATGATTGTCAAGATGAAAATGCTTTTGCTATTATGATTTCTCTATCTTTATAATTTGAAGATCATAGTAAGCTCCAATTTGAGCATCAACAAAGTTTGGGCCATATTGATCAGAAGTATTATGTACAAAATTTGTATGAAATAAGGCGACATAAGGGGGAATCACCACATAAAATATTTTTAAGATTCTTGGATTTTTTTATAGAAGTCCCCAAAGATTTCAGACTTGAGGATTTTATGTGCTTTAATTTGTTTTGTGATATTTATAAATCTAGGTTGAGTACCTTGCTAGAAGAATAGAAGCCCCATGATTTTGACCAAGTACCTAATTGGATAAAGATTGTAGAATCAACCAAATGTGGTTATGCACAAAATATGGATTATCAAAAGGGATACATAAGTTTTCCTCTTGAAAAGAATCAAATAACAATGCAAACAAGTGAAGAGAATATGTCAGAAGTTGAGCATTGTAGTCAACTCACAAACAACACATGTACTGAACAATACAGTAGTGATCAAGAAAATGATACGTGGGATAATAGTGAAGTAAATATGCAAGAATGATTTTCTTGTGATATCTTAGATGATGAAGTGAATGAAATGAAAAATACTATTCCATGTGGTGTTACTAATAATCTACTACAAACCAGTGATTATGATCTTGAAAGTACAACCTCAAGAATTCATTCTAAATGTTTTGAACATGGTTTCTATAGTAATGAATTTTATTGTGATGAAAATCATAATGAGGATGATAGTTCTGATTTCTTTTATGAGGGTGATATGGAAGCATATTCCTCACTTGAAGAATGTAATGGTATAGATTCTCATTATGCCACTTTTCCATAAGTGAAGGAACAAATTGCACATGGAGAATACTAGGAATGTAGTTCAGGTTTTCTATCCATGGAGCATGATGATTGTGATAGTGATGAGGAATTTGAAGATAAGGATATGTGTGTTCAGTATGTTCATCTTGAGCATAATGCTAAATATGGTAAACATGTTGATGAATGTGTTGATGCCCTTGTTTCTCATGACTGTCTATGTGAGGCAGAGATGGAAATTTTTGTGATACATGAAGAGGATGATGTTGTATATGATGATGAAGTAGGGTGTTCATTTTGGAATGATCAAGTTGTGCATTGTGGAAAATGTACAGATCTTGAGTCAGCATTATTACCCATTGATAACACTGAAGAGCTTGTTGATTCACATGACAATAATGTTGCAGATTGTATTAATACTGTAGAAATTCTTGATCCATGTGTAGAGAAGCCAAGAAATTAAAATAATGATGAATCTCATGTTGATAAGTGTGAAATTGAGTACAATTGTTTCTTGTTTGATGTTCCTTATGTGAACATTGACATGTTTTCATCCCTTGAGAAAAAAAATTATGTGAAGTAAAGTGAAAATTTTAGTTTAATTACTGATGAGAATTTTTCAGCTAGCAATGAGTCTTTCACTTTTGGGTTATCACACATATCAACTAATATTACACATGAGGTTACCAATGCACCAGAGTGTCTTTTGTTTCCCTTGTTGATGTTGATTTGCTTGAACCTACCCTTGAGGTATTTTCCATTGAGCTAAATGATGATGTGGAAAGTGAGTCAAAACATGCTAGTAAATCTAAGCTGAGTGCATTTACTCACTTCTTGGATGTTAATGATGCAAGTGATCCCCATCCCTATGATACCAAGGTGTTTTGTGATATACTTGAACCAAAGTGTCAACAAATATGCCCATTTTTTAGTGATCAATATAAGGATGCTATAGAATATGCATCTTTTGCCTGTGACATATTTGAAGATAAGTTGCATAGCACACAACAAGTTGTTCATGATAGTTTTGAGTTTGATGTGCAAACTGATTTTGATGTCAAAGTCTCTGATGTCAAAGATCAAATGGACTATGAATGCTTCTATTTCTCAGCTCAAGTGAGTGAGAATTTAGTAGAACATGAGAGTGAGCTTGCCAAAGTAAAATTTCACAATGATTGTGATTTTCAGTTAGTATCTAATTGTAGATTGCAAAGTGATAGAATTGGTGACATTGTGAAGCACAATGATATTGTGGGACATGTCAATAGCCGGGCTTGTTTGTGGTAAGTTCATGACACTTTTTTCAGACTTGGCCTACTATAAACAGCAGAGAACTTTATTTTTGATAGCGGTAAATATTGGTATTTCTTTGTTGGGGGCCTCAAGGCAGCCAAATAAAGTTTGAAAATGAGTTCTAATGCAGGATAATGTAGTATTTGTCAGGACACCCATCTGACTTAGTGTTTGGTCTGCACCCTCATAAAAATGGTTCTTAGAATGCCAATGTAAAGAAAGTTGAGCCCTGGAAAATAATCATACATTGTTTTCCTCGAAAAAAATCGCTACTTGTCAAATGAATTTGATTTGAAGTATGGAAATATTAAAATTTCTTAAGAAATAGGTGATAGAAATTTTAAAATTGCTACAATCTTGGTTAATTGTATGTCTTGTCTGGCTATTACCCTTGTGCTTAGGGGTCAAATTTTAGGTTTTAGGGGTTTATTGCCCTTATTTAAAATTTTCACACCAATTGAACCCTTGCAATATTTTTTCATGTTGACCTATTTGTCTAGGTATTTGGTTGCTTAAGTTATCATTTGAACCTTTTATGTCATGCATGTACTGGCCCCGTTCACCTGGTCAGTCGGTCTTATTGTGTTGGGTTGTTTTTTGTGCCTTCAAATTGATGGATCTGATCTTGACCGTTCCTTGCTATCCTTGCATGAGTTTCCCATGAAGTCACAAATAAATGGCGAGCCATGTGAGATGTTGACACATGTCACTTATAGTAGTGGGGCCCATCCTTTGATTGCTAGTAGTTTAATAAATGTTTTTTGATCAATGACCTCCATGTGATTGTGAAGATTAATCGTGGTCATTCCTTACCAACTGTGCATGATTTAAATAATAGTCTTGAAGATGTTGCAAGGTGTGCAAGCAGGTGACACATGGACCCACTTGGTGATATAGGGAGGCTAGTTGGTGCATGCAAATGACTTGTGTGTGTTCTAACTTGGGATCATATCATTAATTGATGGGCCTGCCATGTGTGAACATTGAATTTTCAAATATGGTTTACTCAATCTGAGTCGTCCAACATGCCAACTCACAGATGCATCGATGGCATGAATTCAAAATTTTGAACCAACCATGTGATGAGTGTTCAAGTTCTACAAATGGAAAACATTAATGGTGCAATATTTTTTATGGATATCAACCTGATCTCCATCAGTGCAAGTGGTTATCTCCTGGAAATCATGATCAATAATACTTTGATTTCCATGAACCTGGAAATTAACAATGCTGAAATTGATGTCATTGAATAATCATCCACTCACTCGTGCTGCTGTAGGAGCATGAATGATTAATTCATCATTGTGCTCGATAAATGCTTATTTATTGTTCATCTAAATCATAGTGAATAGGATGTTGAATTCATCAGTGCTTCTACATTTAGAGGTTGTTTCTTTTGCAAAGGTTTTGGGTTGAAGTAAAAAATGAGCAAGAAAATTTCTTCTCTTTCGTCGATGTGCAAGTCTCCAAGAGTGAGTGCAAAAAAAGTCTCAGGAGAAGGTGCAACAATGTGAACAAAGTGTTATTCCAAGAGCTCTTGGCTTCAAATAGGAAGACACTAGGTCCCTCCTGAGTGTTACTAGATGTAGTTCTTGATTCATGGGTTAGATTGCAAGATCAGAAGTGATGAGTTGTGGAAAATAAAAGGGCTCTCTAAGGTAGTAGTATTCATCCATTGATGTCTCTAGCAGCTCCAGTAGTGATGGTTTCAAGACTGAATCATATTATCAGAAGTACCTCTTGGCTTTAACTAAATTAACTAATGAAGATGAAGAGGTCCTCGCGGTATCTCTACTTACTGTGGTGGAACTATGTGTTATCTCTAGTTCTAGTGTTAGGAGGGGTGTTGATGAGGATAAGGTGGTGTTTTTGCCTCCCACTAAGGAAAAAACATGAAGTGGTCATCTATATCATGGTCGAGGTGTTACTCTGGGTTTTGGATAGTTGTATGGTTCTCTGGTTTTCCAATTTTGTGTTGATGCTATTTCTTTTTGGGTCTGACGTGGACAAAAATGACAAGGCCTTGGTGGTGTTTTGTTGTGGTTATGGTGGCACTGACTGGTTGCATGAGTTCTTATAAATTTTGATTCCCTTATTCAACAAATGATTGTATCCAACTTCTAGGGAATTTTGAAATGCAGATGAGATTCCATTTTGAAATGAAATTTTGCTAAATGTAAATGCAATTGAGCCTGAAACTTGTTGCTCTCTAATCCTATAAAAGAGATCCCAGGGCTCAGTTGTAGGGGTTGGATTTTTGAATCCTGAAGGTCTAGGTGGTACATGTTGAATGCATATAATGCAAAATTTGGGATAAGTTAGTCGGTAAATTGTCTTGGGTAGGGAATTTATTTGGGATAGTCTTAATATGTTTTATGTAATTACTAATATCGAAAGAAATCTAAAAAATTTAAGGAAATTTCTCTCTTGTGTGTTGTGATAGATCATGAATTAAATTATTAAGGGTTCTTTCATTTGTCTTCAATAGTTTAATTGAATGTATGATTATATTTCTTGCCTCAACTTAATGAGTTAATCAAATGCTTGAGAAAGGATTACAGGTTTAGGATAATGTTCTAAGGATATAATAAGGAGTGATAATTTGAATATTGTGAATTTTCATGATGTAATGCATTGTGAGAATTGTTCACTGATATCAGGGTTAAATTTATGTATAACTGAATATTTTTTATATGACTCCTGCCCAATTTGATGAGGCACTAGCTAATTCATTTCAAATTCTTTCAAGTAGTTAAAATCAGGAAGCATGTACATGTGGATTCAAGGTCATAACATTTCTTAATTCAAATTATATTTGTTTTGAGATGAAAATCTCATATACTGCTCTTACTCCTAGCAAATATGTAGTCAGTTATGTAAAGGTCGGCCAAGCCTTTGATAAACCTTGTGTATTTTCACTTAGTAGGAATTTATTTGTGTGTTGAAGTGTTCTTACAACAATGTGTACCAAATGAGCACAAATAGGAACACCCTCCTTGGCCTCACACAACCTAAAGAGTAGATGTAAAGCCCCAAGAAGCTTTACCTATCAATTGGCCACTGACTTTGATAATTATTAAACATAGAGGTTGTCTACCTGTTAGAGAGTTTCAAAGCTCAGCTAGAAAAAACACCAACAATAGACATGGTCAGGTAAGGAAGTAAGTTATTATTATAAAGCATGATCAATTGTTTGATACTCTAATAGTTTGCATACAAGTTTCGTACTATTTTGTTTTGAGGTGTACAATATGTTGCACAAATTTTGCAATATTTCATACAAGTTATTGATTACTTTTTCATCAACCATATCATCGACTTATTGGAATTTTTTTCCAATATAATTGGAACCTTTGCATTTTTTCTATTAGGTTAAAAAGTATAAATTATTACATTATGTTGTCAATGAGGTATAAGGTTGAACATTTTTTTATACAATGATATTATATATTTGAAATATATTTCAAGGTCATGGCTTGGTTATGTTGCAAATTTAAATATGACTAAGGCATGGTAGATCTCATATGCAAATATTATCTATTTTTATATGTGGTGGTCAGTTTCAGTTTCAGGGAGGCATCTTTTCTATACACGTCATCAACAATATCATCTTCTTATTGAAATTTAGTGTCAACATATAATTGAAACCTTTGCATATGTTTTGTTCTGTTAAAAAGTATAAATTATTAAATTATGTTGTCAATGAGGTATAAGGCTGAACATTTTCTTACAATGATATTATATATTTGAAATATATTCCAGGGTCATGGCTTGGTTATGTTGTAAATTTAAATATGACTAAGGCATGGTAGATGCATAATCCTAGATGTAAATCTTATTTGTGTTTATATGTGGTGGTCTATTTCAATTTATTGAAGGCATCTTTTCTATACGCGTTTCCTTCTTTATTATTTTACACTATCAACATTCTAGTCCATTTGATAACTGGCAGAAAAATCAAATTGGTATCTTATGGAATTTTTTATTTCATTCATAAAAAATCTTAATTTTATCCAAAATCCATACTATGCTACTGGGCACCATATAAAATATTTGGACAACATTTTACATTTGTCACACTTTCTTTTTATTTTTGTTCCCCCCTTAATTCTTGAAGAAAGGATAATTTATCTCCTCTTATGAGATGCTAATGTGTTATAGTTTGTTACACTTGGAAAATTAAAATAATAAATGTGACTACAATGCAAGTCTGAAATATGCCACCATCCTATTTCCATGAGTATATACCAAATTTGATGTATATGTTAATTTCCTAAGATATATTGAGCAAAATGTAAAAATTTCTCTTAGCTTCTTGAACATGCATGTAGGCAGTTTTAGACCTTGGGTTTGTAAACTAATGTGATTATTTTTTTTGAATACTAGGAAGGATCTAATTTCTAAGTATCCCAAAAAAAATTATTAGAGGAAGAAACTAGAAAAAGACAAGTATTACCCAACCTAGAAGTGCTTGCTACATCACTCATATTTGATCTATGTTCTTTTCTTATTTTCTATGAAATATACAAATGAAAACTATGTGCTTATTAGTAATGTTTGTTTGCTTCCTAATTAATTTTCATGCCCAACCAATATAAAATATATATATATGTTGAATTATTTATAACTATGTTGCTTGTTTTGAGTGCATTTATGTTTATTGTTTTATCATCACAATGAGATTTAAAAACAAGTTACCTTTCATACTATCCTCTCTAATTTGTGAAATGTAGAGCCTACAGTGGAATTTTGGAAATTCCTTATGTCGTGCTCAAGCTCTTCAATGGCCTCTTCACAGAAAGAAAAGTTCCTATCCTCAACACACCTTTTTTTTTAAATGAAATGGTCTCACTTCATAACCATAAAAAGTTATTATCTCTGGCAACACATATTGCCTTGTCAACTACAAAGCAACTACGAGGGTAGCCATGCTCTAATCATGATAAAGAAAAACTACAATCAAAGGTCATTTTGTGTGTCCAACAAGAGGTAATGTTATATTCAAATTTATGGGTCGAAAAAGGCCTTGTCAATGGTGCACTTGGGCAAGTTCAACATATAGTATACAAGGATTATGAAAATCTTCCTTCACTTCCATTGTTTGTTGTAGCTAACAACAAAAATTTACATAGGTCCTTCTTGGAATGTTAATAATCCAAAATATGTCCATATACCCCTTGCGAGACATGGACTCCATCATCAAATCCCCCTAAAAATGGCATGGGCTTTAACAATCAACAAATCACAAGGGCTTACACTAGATAAGGCAACTATCGACATTGGCAACATAGACCGACAATGCCTTACATTCACAACTATTGCTAGAGTTTATGTGCTATCGAACCTGCACATCAAACCATCCTTCACATTCCAATGATATTCATTAATGACACAAAGTCCCTATGTAGCATTCTAGAAGCAAGAGGATCAATGCTTATTGCCATCAAGTCTAAAATAAAATATTGAACAAACACTCAATCTACACATATCTACAAGGTTAGTTTCTCGAAATATGTCTACTATAATCCTCTACCTACACAATGGTTTTTAACATATTCCTTTTTATGCAACTCCTTCATTGCTTACTATTATGTCTACTCAAAAATTATCAAGTTGTTCACTAACCTTATCTACACTTCCACATTGTGCATACATTTATATTTTAGAGGTGCAAGACCATATTCATACTTCTATTTTTTCCAGCAAGTGTTTCTTTTTGAATTTTTATATACAATTTTTTTTTTATAAGATGGGAAAAAACATAACAACTATCCATTTTTTGTCCGTTGTGGTACATAGTTGTTGAACTTTTATTTATCACCATTAGGTGATGCAATGCTTCACCGATCTTCCTTTCACCCTTGATTTTTCATCTAAGGGTGTTTTTGGTTTTAAATTGTAATTTAGAATTGTTATAGATTAGCATAGCTCTAGTTAACTTAGTCTATTATGTTTCATTTCCAACTCTCTGTACTAGTTTTTTGGATTGCATGTTTACAACTTTAAGCACACTTTTTTTATAGTGATTTCCCTAAACTTGTTAACCATCCATGCATGCATGTTTTATCTACAAAATTCCAAAATTATTCCCATTTCATTGGTAGGGAAGGTTGTTCTTGTCTGAGGGATTTATTGGTCAATACTTTGATTATTTTATTTCATAAGGAACTCTTTATATTTAGGGTTATATGATCATTTCTGGTTACTACTGAATGGAGGCAAGACTTTGTTTATTTTTATGCACAGTCTTTGGTTAGACTTGCCTACTGATTTTTGCAGATTTATTCCATTAATATGGTTGGATTGAGTAGTGAATAAATACTTTCAATTTTTTAACTAATATTTTTTGATATTATAGAAGGTCTAGAAAAAACTAAAAGGAGAAAGACAGGTTGTCTGAAATCCAAACTATTTAAATCTTGCATTGAGATTTTATTGTGAAAAACTAGAATGTTATTTATATTTGTTCAGTTAATATGAACTAAGATTGTATGGAATTTAATCTATCTTGTTATTGAAAGAATCTAAGCCTTATTAGCTATGTTAACATAGTTGTTCATTTAATTAATTATGGTATTGATGCAAAAAAATACTTGTATGATTTGGTAAATTGGAAGATGGATATGACAATCTGAAAACAAAGATGCTTTTATTGTTGATTATGTATTCAAAATCTATCTAGTGTCTCGATAATATCAATAATGTGTTCTCTTTTGTATCAATAGGCATATGATTGATTATTTACAAGAACTCCTTAATTTTTTAATTCTATTGTATAGATTAGTAACCCTTATGGTTAAGGTGTAAATAACACTATAGTTCAGAAATAAACATGTATTATACTGATTTAAAAAATAAGTATACAACATTTTTTTAGAAAAATTAGTATTTTTTCTATTCATTTTGAAAATGGTCTTTTGTACTGTCTTATAAAGTTTGGAGTAGATGTTACAATTCTTTCTTAGCATGGATAGTCTAATTGCATGGAATGTAGATTGTATGGGATTTAATCTATCTTTTTATTGAAAGAATCTCATCCATAGCTGTTCATTTAATTACTTATGGTATTCATGTCGTAAAATACTTGTATGATTTATTATTGGATTAATGCAAATGGTTTTAAATATGACAATAATTGAAGTAAATGGTATCAAGGAAGTATAATTTATGCTACCTAGTACATGGTACATTATTGAAATCCATCCTTTGAAGGATTACATTGTTAATGATGTGATTTTGTAAGAACTATGAAGTAATATTCTAGATACCAATAATATTTTTCACTCCCTCTTTGTTGAAATAACCATTATTTGTTCAACTTATATAGCTATTATGTGAGAGAGCATTTCAGTTGTAATTTGGGTTTGAAGATGTGAAGGCACAAGTTAGACCAACTATTTGAACAAATTGAAATTATTGTTTCTTTCTTTTTTATATAATTTATCTATGGATTCCATGTGTTGCAAATTTCAGTTTGCATGTGGTTAATATAATAATAGTAACTGTTAAATAATCAAATGAAATAAACTTACACAAATTTATATTCTTTCCTTAAAGAAAATAAGTATTATTTGATTGTTAATATTTTTAGTTGTTATATCACACTTCACATAAATCAACAAAAAAAATTATTATAATACCTATGATTCTATTTTTAGAGAGCCCCAACTAATTTTTATTCTCGATAGAAAAAACCAGCATAATTTTTTTTTTCCCTCAAAATTCTATTTCCTTTGCTCTTTCCAAATTAGAGTTCTTCAGCATACCCATTTCACAAAGAGGTGTGATTGCTAGTTATTATTTTTTTGCTCTTTCAAGTAGGATTTATATGTATAATAAATTTTATCTTCCTACAGAGAGAGGTGAAATTCATGTGGATTAGTTGATAGTTTGAGATGACTGCCAACAAGCTGTAAAAGACTAACAATTCTGAAAGGGAATTGATGAGAACCAATTGTGTCCCATTTTATGCCATATTTTAGCTTATTTCATATACCTTCATATCCACTTCCACATTCCATTTTTGTTCCATATCATACTATTTCCCCATTTTATGTTGCATATGATTAAATATGTATAAGTTGTATTTAATAGAGTTTTGGATAAAATATGGAAATTAATGATTGGTTGTCTTTACTAATAAGCATTATGATTTTCAGACTTGAGAAATAAAGCTTGCAGTATGTTGATTAGAAGAACTTCCTATCACGTTTTATGTAGAATATCTTCCTATCATTTTTTAGTCAAGAACTTTTGTGTATTACTTTATGATCAATAATTTATTTATGTTATCTTTTCAAAGGTGATGTCAATTTCCAAGATGGTGTTAATTACCTAGTTAGTGCTAAATTCAAATAAGCACAAGAAATCATGGTCATTTCCAAGTGGAGATTCAACTACCTATTATGAAGAGGAAACCCATGCTAAGAGATTTGTTGCTAAATAGTTGGAGAAAAATCTGCAAACCTTCACATCTTATTTTTGTTTCCTATTTTTGCTCATTTTTATAATAGAATCATTTTAATTTGTCATCGCATTGTAGTTTGTTGGTCATAGGCCAAAAAAAACTTAATATTTATTGTATTTCATTGTTTCAAAAAATGTGTATATAAATAAGCACAGTTTAAGGGAGCTGATAATATAGATAGAGTTTAATAGAATTTGATCGACAAAATCTTATAGCAGATTTTTTTGTATTATCAAGTTTTGAAATAAAATATTATTTTGCTGACCCATCCAACATAAAAAGGAATTTTGTTTCCACTCACTGTGTGAACCAGAGGAAGGGCCCACTCTTGGAATGCCCGGTGATGTTGTTGCATGTTTGAAATAGTCAAAATTTATATTATGTGTGATTTAATTTTCTGCAGCATTTTATTTTTGTGTGAATTAATTTAGTGTTTAATTTACAAGTTCGTTTAAAATTGATCTTCATTGAATAATCATTTCAGCTACTGATATTTTGTCGATGTTGGTATTTTTATCTGAAGCATAAAGTGTGAATTATATTATGATTTATAAATGAGTTTTATATTGTCTATGATAGTTCTTGTCATTGTTACTCCCATTACAGATTGTTAATAGTTCCTATCGCACATTTGACAGAATGACATAATAGGAAGGTTGAACCAAATTTTCACTTACGAAATTTACACGTGTTCTAGCTACATTTCATCCCCACTTGATTCTTTGATTTCCTCCCTTAAGTATACTGTTGCAACACTTCTCACAAGCTACGATCCTTGGGTTGACACTCTTAGATCGAGCTGAAATCTTTCTTTATTCTTTACCCCAGTTTTGGCTGATCATTTCGGTGTCATTTCTAGGGAGAGGTGTTAAAGGTTGGAATATATAGTGAGTTAAGTTAGGACCAATGAGTTAGGATGAAATCTCGTGCAATTGCTAGCCTTTCCCGATGATTAGTCCTAATTTGTGTTGTTTAAATCATATAGATGCATTGTTAGAATTTATAGGTAGATTTTAGAAATTAAAACCATTTAGGTATCAAAAATAGTTGTTGTGAGTAAATTGATAGAAAGAAGCAATTTTGAAGTAATAGCATAAAAATAATGAAATTATTTCATTTTCAAAGCAGTTCAAACACATCACTTTTCAGGGGAAAATGCTTCAAAAATGAAGAATCTGAAGGCCACACAAGAAGAAAAAGGTGCTTGGTGGCGGGGGTGTTGCCCCTTGACCCCGCCTTGTCTCATGACAAGGAGCACACCCAGTGCACTTCCCCAGGACTCCGCAAGGGGCGCTGCCCCTTGACCCTGCTAGGGGTTGCTGCCTCCAGACTCTCACTTTTAAATTTAAAAACAAAAGAAGAAATTGGTGGGGGAATCACATTGTAACAAAGTGATATTTTTATACCCCCTCTACATAAAGAATGCAACTTATAATATATTGATATTTCACCACCACTGCCACATACATCTATAAATCTTATTCCTATAGATGAACAAGAACATATCATTGATGAATTTTTAGGACAATGGATTTTTGAAAATGAATCATTTAAAGAATATTTGATCACTTTTTGTTCTCTTTGTTGCAAGGAAGAAGATAAGTGCACATGCCAAGTCGACATGATGAAGGAGGAAGACATTGTAAGCAAGCCTCAACAAATCAATGCACAAGTCTTCTTTGTAACTCAAGAAAAACTTCATACGTCAAGTAGGAAAGATCAAGGTATGGTTAATGATTTTGAAATGTCTCATAATTCTATTGGATTTGAAAGGAAATATATTTCTTCACAAAAAATTTCCCTATCTAGTATGTGTGGTGAATGGAAACAATCACCATACTACCAAGAATGAAATCATAAATTCTCACAACAAACATACCTATCCCATATAGTACCATATCCACCATATCCATCTTATATATTACCATCTTTACCATATACTCTATATATGACATAATTTTTACCATTGTCATTATGCCGCCCACCATCCACCCCAACATATCCACCAGGGGACATTACAATTCCTAATAAATTACTAATATCCAATAAGGTGGTTGAAATTGCATATAATAGTATAAATTCATGGATCCCTTTACATTTTGGTAATGTTCTTGAAATTGGTCATTTGAAATATATTGATGTAATTACAGGATGTGAGTGGTATTTGCTTGAATTAGAAGAACAATATGATCAATTAAATGATATGAAACATAGTTCTTCTTATTTACACAATAATCACAAACTTTAAAAGGCATCCACACACATGAGGAAACATTTTAAAATGAGTTTAATTTTCTTCTAGAACTCATAAATGTATGTGTTGAAATTAATCATAAAATAAGAAATGGTGAACTATTAGCCTTAATAGTTCAAGATTTGTGTGAGATACATAATGAAATCCTACAAGATCTATCGTTTATAAATATATTCAAACATTTTGATCTTTGGAGGCCTATGGTAGAACTATGTATTCCTCACACACTTATTAATCTAGGTCCAATAATTTATTTTATGATTGAAAAGAACTAGAAGGGTTTGAATGCATTAATGATCATACAAAACATGCTACAAGTGAATGATCATTCATGAAGGATCAATGTATTGTTAAATATTCCACTATCTTCTTTGGTTTTTCGTAATACCCTCATGATTTTATAGTGTGAAATTAAGTTGGGAGGATCCATATAATTTTGGAAGTCAGTGGTGATTGTTCATTAACAAGAATCAAGGTTTTAATATATTCATATCTTTGTCATTCTTGATTCTTTGGGTTATCTTGAAATGACCATTCATTAGAAAAGTTCAATGTGTTCTTTGATTCCCTAGATTATACTAATGCCCTCATGCTTTTTGTGAGGCCCCACCTTGCATGTTATTAGTAAAGCTCTATTTTGTTTTATGTGTTCATGAATAGACAATAAGATGTATTGTGGATGCCAAATAGTGTGATTATTTAATAATATTCTTTCTTTTATTATGACATTTTATTCATGTTATAGTGAAGGAGTTAGGAATCATAAATTGTGAATATGAGTTGAAATTGTAAATGAAATGGTTGCAAAAATTAAATCTTATTTTAGCTATCAAATTAATCTGATAAACAATTGTTGCTTATGGCTTAACTGGTAATGTGTAGGAAAGGAAGATTCAATACAAGAAGGGAAGACCATTGAGTAGATCAAAAGACATCTTATTGTGGTGATGAATTTGATCCCCTTTCAAGGCTTAGAAGGAAATAAAGTTAACCATATTGATGGAGTAAGGTGATAAGGGTTGATTTATATATTGGGTTGAGAGGGTAATTATTTGAGTGCCAAGTGAGTTGTAAGTTGGGGGATAAGGTTTAGAAACCATTATCCAAGTCAAAATTCGGATAGGTTTTTAAATGGGTCTTTAAAGAGGGTTGTTGGTCAATTCCCTTGGTTAGGATGCAAAAATAAACTCTCTAGGGTCTATACCATAGTGGTAGGGGTCAAGTATGCATACAATAGTGCCCTTATGACATGATTTGACCCTTAAAAATTCCTCATTATGGAGAGTGACGAGTTTTGAAGGAGGGATGAGATGGAAAGATGGAGGGGTTGTCCAAATGCTTGTTCTCATTAATGGGGAAAGGGCCTTCATTGATGGGGGGAGGTACACTCCACACCTTCCCATCCAAGAGTTGTAAATTGTGAAACGATTATATATTTGGAGATGAAGAAAGAGTGGGGTGTTACCCACTTCTCCTCTTGGAGAACTTGAGTGGATTTGGTGGAAAGAATGAGAAGTAGAGTGGAGTCCACTTCCTTGGAGAGATAGTGATCAAAATGGATTGGCTTGGAATGGAAAGATGGATACAAGAGTTCAACCCCTTCAATTAAAATAAAAGAGATAAGTTCTACCTATTTCCATTTTCCCTTGTTTAATGGTTGTAAGAAGGTTACATAGTGTATGGATTATGGTTGAAGATAGAAAGTAGGGAACTTAGATGCATGAAATTTAAGCTATGTTAGTTCAAGTTATTTATAAAAATGAGAAAAAACTCCATGCATCTTTGGGGAGTTAAAATAGTTCCTTGCTCGGGGGTATGGCTAGAGCCCACGAGGCTCCATGATGCCATTATGGTAGGGTGGAGAGCAAGCCTTATATCGTTGTGTGTTAGTTATTGTATTTTTCAATGTTAGTTGTATATGGAAATCTAGTGACTATTGTAATATGAAAGAAAATGGTGAAAGATCAGGTCTTATTTTCTTGTTTTTTGTTCGTTGTGTTCTTGGAAAATTATGTGCAATATTGCAAGTTTTGATATGCATCTTTAAGGTGTGTTTGTGTTTCATGTAATGAAAATATTTATTCAAGCTCTCATACAAAATGTATATATATATATATATATATAACTGATTGGTTACTTTCTTGATTTAGAAGAATAAATTCCCTACTATAGAGAAGGAAATGGACAGGAATAAAACTAATCAAGATAGTTGCTCTAAGATTTAGAGTCATAGTAAAACTAGACTTTACCTAACATATCCTACAATTAATAGGAAAACTCTAAGTGTATGGTTATATGCTCCCAAATAAATTTAAGTAAATAAAATATAGCCGTATGGAAAAGCAAACTATCAGATCTGTGAAAGTGCAAGTATATCCTAATTAGTTCTATTAACTCTTGTTAACGATTAATCTAGAAATCCTCGATTTGAAATATTCTATCATAGAAATTAGATGAGTTGAGTTGATCTCCTTGGAAATTGACTCATATCATACTATATAAGAAGGAAAATTGTATTCATGAGATTTTGTTTGATAATTTCGCAATACTATATTGAATTTAGAAAGAATATCATAGTCTACCTACCATACTACTATCTTCTTGATGTACAATCACTATGGAGCAATGTCTGAGATAATTGAGTATATTAACAGTCATCAAGTGCAATATTACAAGTATCAAAAGCATAGGCAAAGGAAATAGCATCACACTCAGCCAAATTTATAGCCCAACTACCATCAATACTATGAGTGCCATTTTCCATGTTTAGAAGAGGGACAATTTTTGAGTTTCCCTCGACAAGTTCTACTTGGGCATCTTCCAAATCGCATGCTCATAAATGTTCTGATTTCTGTTGCTATTAACATTACCACCTGTTAAGTATAGTATGTTCCACTCTTATGATTTGCCTTCTTTGTAGTGCCTTCAACGTAACACCTTTCTACCCATCATTGTAGCCTCCACGAACCATGGTGCTCAGCCATAGTAATCCCAGTACGAGCACACCAACACTTTCCTTGCTGTGTCTCAACTGTTTCAAAACCCTTCAGCCTGGAGGCGCCTGTCCCTGCCATCCTTGCATAAATAGGTCACATAAGAAATTAGAGCATGTGACTAAAGAAATATAAAAAAATGTGAGGAAAGCTATTCTCCTCAGAACGCTAAGACAAGGATCAATCCTCAAACAGTGGCTAAGAATCTATAAGAATAAAACTATTTCCATAGTAAATTTTCAAAGCCAATACACAATTAATAAAAATCTAACATTCTAGGTGCAGGTCCATGAAAGGCTTCAGATGCTGGTTTCAACCAACACTGAATAAGATTAAAAAAAGAAAAAGAGAGTCCCCGTAACTTTGATACGCAAAAATTAGTTTCAGAGTAGTGCACACAGAAATCACATTTGAGAGGATAAAATAATGTCATCTATTAAAATCAAAATCAGATTTCTGAATCGTACTTACAAGAATTGCATTTAAAAAAAAAAAAATAGAGACTTAAAAAACACAAGTAAATAAGTCAGATCGCATTAATATCCTCTGGATTTAATAGAGTGAATTCCAAGCAACTGCACAGAAGAAAAAACGTCACCCAAAGGAGCCTTTACCTTAGCTAGTGAAGCAAAATCTGCTTAGAAAGGGATATCGCCTATTGTTGCAGACACCCTCTCTTGATTCAGGACGAGTATAATGTGAAATGATGCTACCTTGCAGTCAACCCTACGATTTCAGATTGGATGGGTGCTGTCACTGAATCTGATGCTTCATCAGTAGGGTATGGGCACAATCTAACTTGCAGTAGAATTGGAAGATTGAAATCATTGCGTGCCAAACTACTTCTCTGTCATGTGATTACTGGTCTTGAATGATTTCTTCGTAGTTGGCTGATAAAGATCTGTTGGAAATAAATGTTTCTCAGCGTAAAATCTGTTGGTGATTCAAATCACTACAAGGACAGCGCCATAAATTTTGGTGGGCAATTCCCAGTGGCCATGACGTGGGGAAGATTTATAGAATTGAAATTTCAAAGAATAAATATTATTAGAATTGACAAAATTGAAATTTAAAAGTGAAATGGAAAAGAAAAAAAAATTATATATACATATATAAAAAGGGCACACAGCCCTATGGAAGGCCGCTGCCATGAAAGAGGTTTCTCCTCTTGCTAAATAAAATTTAAAAACAAATAGATAAAATTTAATATTCACGTTTTATAAAAGAAACTCAAGCACATTGCATCGTCTATTCTCGGTTTAACTTGTAAGTAAAATTGAACGAAAATAAAATTTCCTGTTATATAACCGTAGCTGCCAAGCAAAAATAAGGTTAAAATGAAAAGAAATAATGAAGTAAAAATAAGGTTGGGGAAGTGATGATTAGGGTTAAAAGTTAGTTGAGTGCCCTATTTTAGTTGAAATTAAATTTAAGTAGTTTCCCCTTCAATGCGGTGAAAATAGATTTTGAGTTTTATTCTATGTGAAATGAAATTGAAATTAGTATTAATAATTAGTATAAAGTGGTGTAATTTAATCTATAAGATTAACAATGTGACCTTTAAAATGAAAATATATTATGTAATAGATGTTATCAATTATTAGTTTATATGAATGGTATTATTATATTATATGGGAATTATAATATATTATATTAATTCATAATATAACAATTTTAGGGAATGATGTTAGAAATTAATATACTTAGTTAAAGAACTAAGTTTATTATTTGGAAGTATTAATGAAATTAAAGCCTGATTTTGTATGAAATAAGATGGTTAGAAATAATAGTTAACTAGAGTTTATAATACTAATATTGACATGAGTGGCAGTATATTATAAAATTTATATAAATAGAAATATTTAAATATATAAAATAATTAATGTAAAAGTAACATTAATGTAAGTGGTATTATAATGTTCCATTTAAAATTGGTTGGCACGAGGATAAACATAATTATATTGGTAGCATTAATAATAGCAAAAGAAAAGTTAATTATAATAATGAAATTATGGTGGATAATAATATTGTGGCTTGTTTAAATAATAGTCATAATGTTTTTAACATTCTATTTTCAATACAAATAATAAAATTAAAATTGGTCATAATTTGTTGATGGTAGTAAAATTTATTAAGATTTATTACACAAGTGCCTTTAAAAAATACTTTTAAAGGGTAAAATTATTTACATTAAGTTGTTTCGTTATTACTTAATTAATAGTTGGGTAAAACTAATAGTAATAATAGTAAATATATATTATCTCTTGAAGAATGATGTTAATGTTAGCAGAAGTAAATTTAGAATTGGTAAATATATAAATAAAGGTAATATTGGTAAATAAAATTGGTAATATTATCTTTAGTGTTATAAGTAAGATATTATTAAGCATAAATATTAAATTTGGTAAATGAGGGTGATATTAAGAAATAAAATATTAATGTGGATTATTAAAGTTAATATTATTATAAATATTATTTATATAAAAAAAAAGTTGGTTAGATTTTATAGCGAGAATTTTCAGGCATGACACTTTTGTAGTAACCAATTAAGTTTGGGGGAAATCCCTTGAAATATTTGGTTTACTTTTGGTCATCTCTTCATTAATTATTTCATTGGTTCTTGTAATAACACAACATGTGAGCTTTGAACCAAACAAAGGTATGCATTCTTGAGTTGATTTCAATTTCATTTATATTATGTTTACACAAGAATTGGTTTTTATTCATCCATTTTATTATTAAATATCTATTCATAGATATAAATTTACCATTCATTTTGTTTTTTATCAATAAATCGATTAAAATGGTGAATTTATTAAATGGATGATATTGTATTACTATACTTGATATGCTTGGTCTTGAGAAATATGGTTATAGGTTTCTTATGGTGGTTACCCAACACTTTTATGCCATTGATGGTGCTTCTCTCCATGGGCTCTCAAAGATGCATTTTGTTAGCCTTGCTAACTAGGTGGTGAAGATCATGTTTCTTTTGTGATATACTATTAGAGATCACAAGAGGATCTTGAGAAAAGAATTCAAATTCATGAGGACATACATTCTAATTTTCACCATCCTTGATGCTAGACCATATGGAGGAAAATATGCAACTTTGTGTAACCATGCATCTTGCAGTACCATATTCTTGGCTAATTCTTCACAAGCCTCACATCCCAAGATAACTTGAAAAAATGCAGAGGACATATAAGGAGCTTGAACATCATCTAATACCAATCACTACACTTCATCATGCAGATTAATTCTTCATCTCATCTAAATCTATATGGATACATAGAGAGACTCCATTGAACTTTCACTACAAGCCTTGTCCTTGGAGGGTTATTTCTATCGTAAGTAATCCTTTTAACTCAGTGGTTGGGCATATATTCCAAAAATCTATGGTAAGCTTTCAGACATGGTGGCATGAGCTAAATAAGATCTAGATCATTTGTAGAAGTGGCACTATGATCTTGTTGAATACATAGAGATAAGTATTCTCTTACCTAAAGTTGTATGGATACATTGGACTAGCTGAGAGACTAGAACTAATCTTTCACTACACTCCCTTGTATATGGTAAGGAGGTTCTATTTTCATACAACTTTGGAAATAGTTATGGATATCTCTCATACTCAAAAGGACATGATAACTTAGCTTCATGGGAAATTCATATGATTTGTTTCAAATTGGTCATCATAGAACAATGTCTTTTCCAAGTATTATGGCCATTGTGAATAATTATTTCCACCAAGTAAGTTGATATCTATTCTAAAGTTTTGCAAGCCACATTTTGGCATGGGAAATAAAGATTCTATAAACTATGCATGATTAATCTTGATAAGGTATATTTTGTCATTGGTCATCATTTCAAGCTTTGCCTCATGTAACTAGTTTCAGCAGTAACTTTTGTGGGGTCATAGAGGGAACTCAAGTTTTAGATGGCGTCACTTCAACATCCATAGGGTTCCTTCTCTTTGGTCATTATATGCAATTTATGTGAAAAAAAGTGAAGAAGAAAGAAGAAGAAGAAGAAGAAGAAGAAGAAGAAAGCAATAAATTCTAACAATGAAAACCTTTGGGCATTGTTAGACAACTACAATTTGAAAACCAGTTTCTAGTAGATTTTAATTGAATAAAATTCTTAGTGGTAAAATTTTTTTTCACAATGCCACTAAGTGGTAAGTGACTAAAAATTGGCTTGCCAGCGGTTACTTGTCTTTATCAAAATTGAAAAATGAAAAAAGTGAAAAAAAGGGAAAAAATTGTAATAATTTGTGGGCTAATCAGTTTCCAGGTATACTCTTTTGCTTCAATGGTTGTCTGAGTACCTCCTAGCACCTCTTGTTACTCACTTGTGTAAATGTACTCTTATTTGTTGTGGTCCACTTCACTTTGATCACTTGTCACAAGATTTACATTTTCAGCTGAGGTGTTAGACAAAATGAAGAGCGAATTTAGGCTACCATCAATATGCTCTGTAATACTTTAGTTTAATGGAGATATTTCATGTGTGGAGTGGCTACAATCCTTGTCAAGTTATTTTTTCCTTCCTTCCTTGTCAATGATTCATAGCTACAGAGTTACATTCGCTACTAGATCTTGGCATACATGGACATGCAAGTTGGTAAAATAATAAGTTACTATTTCCATTATTTTATCTTTTAACTTGATTAATATTTATTATTATATTAATCATGTTAGCAACATCCAGGCCTATCCTCTCCCTGTTTCCCGAGGACAGTCAACCCTTTAAGTTGGGGGAAAGTCTACCATCTTTTCACTTATTACTTTTTCTTATCCTTATTTTATAGTATCCATCATTTGACCTTGCAAAATCATTTCATATTGCTTATCATTTCATCCTTCATTTCACTATTCATTTTACCTATCGTTCCATCCAATTCAGATAGCTCATAATTGTCAAGATGAAATTTTCATGACACCTCCTATATATAGCATTTTAAAATGATGCTATGAGAAATGACAAGAAAAATAAGAAAAAGAAAAAGATCAAAATGAAAAAAATACGCAAAATCAAAAGTTAAAGGAGGTATGAACATTAAATGATAGTTGTAATACTTTTGAAAGAATAATGTAATTATACATGAACTATAATAGTTAAGGGTGATGAAGCAAGATTCCATAATCTAAAGGCTACCCTCTCATAAATAATGATTGAAAGAGTATGTGCAATAGTTTAAGTTGGGGGAATGATGAGAGCCAATTGTGTCCCATTTTATGCCATATTTTAGCTTATTTCATATCCACTTCAACATTCCATTTTTGTTCCATATTATACTATTTCCCCATTTTATGTTGCATATGATTAAATATGTATAAGTTGTATTTAATAGAGTTTTGGATAAAATATGGAAATTAATGATTAGTTTTCTTTACTAATAAGCATTGTGATTTTAAAACTTGAGAAATAAAGCTTGCAATATGTTGATTAGAAGAACTTCCTATCACTTTTTATGCAAAATATCTTCATGTCATTTTTTGGTCAGGAACTGTTGTGTATTACTTTATGATCAACAATTTATTTTTGTTATCTTTTCAAAGGTGATGTCAATCTCTAAGCTGGTGTTAGTTACCTCTTTAGTGCTAAATTCGAATAAACACAAGAAATCATGGTTATTTCCAAGTGGAGATGCAACTTCCAGCTATGAAGAGGAAATTTGTGCTAAGATATTTGTTTCTTAATAGTTGGAGAAAAAAATGCAAACCTTCATGTCTTATTTTTTCTTTATGCTCATTGTTATAACAAAATCATTTTAATTTGTTATCGCATTGTAGTTTATTGGCTGCAAGACAAAACAAACTTAATATTATTGTATTTCATTGTTTCAAACAATGTGTATATAAATAAGTGCGCTATAAGGGAGTTGATAATATAGATAGACTTTAATAGAATTTGATCAACAAACTCTTATAGAAGATTTTTCTATATTATCAAGTTGTGAAATAAAATATTATTCTTTTGATCCATCCAAAGTAAAAAGGAATTTTGTTTCCACTCACCATGTGAACCAGAGGAAGGGCCCACTCTTGGAATGCTTGGTGAGGTTATTGCATGTTTGAAATAGTTAGAATTTATATTATGTGTGATTTAATTTTTTGTAGCATTTTATTTCTGTGTGATTTAATTTATTGTGTTTAATTTACAAGCTAGTTTAAAACTGATCTTGATTGAATAATCATTTCAACTACTCATATTTTGTTGATGTTGGTGTGTTTATCTGAAGCATAAAGTGTGAATTAAATTTTGATTTATAAAATATTCTTTTGTTGTCTATGATAGTTCCTATCATTCCTGCTCCCATTACAGATTGTTAACAATTCTTGTCGCACGTTTGATAGAAAGACATAATTGAAAGGTTGAACCAGATTTTGACTTAGGAAATTTACGCGTGTTCTAGCTACATTTCATCCCCACTTCATTCTTTGATTTCCTCCCTTAAGTATACTATTGCAAAACTTCTCGCAAGATACGATCCCTGATTTGACACTCTTAGACTGAGTTGAAATCCTTTATTATTATGTACCCCAATTTTGGCTGATCAGGGAAGACAATAATTTAAATGATGAAAAAATAAATGAATAAATCATAGAGAGAGCAGTCACTTTATTTCATTTGCATTTACTAGCCAAGTACTACGCCATACAAAATATACTACTACATAGAAAATATACTACTTATCCTGAAATTTAATACGCTTGCTCTCCACCCTACCATAATGGTGTCATGGAGCCTCGTGGGCTCTAGCCAACCACCAAGCAAGGAATTCTCTTAGCTCCAAGATGATGCATGGAGTCTTTTCAAAAAAAAAATACAAAGGAATAAGAATAACCTAGCATCAAATTTCATGTATCTAGGTTCACTACTTTTAGTTTCAACCTTGATCTATGCAACATACCACTTTATTACTGTGTCACCAAAAGGTGTAGTATTTGGCACTTTTTCACTCATTTTGTCCTTTTACCTTGGATTTTGGCTTGTTTTGTCTTGATTCAATCTTGAAATCTTGCAATTCAACAATAATCTATTGATGTTTTACTAAGGTGTTGTGAAGTGTTGTAATACATCTTCCCACTTTTCTAAGACCCTTTCAACATAATTCACCTAAACAACACCCCTTTACCCCTTTCCAAGCCTTGTGCCAAGGTGTTGTAAAGTGTCGTAAGGAATTTTCGCATATTCTTAGGCTTATCATCACTATTTAACCCTTTTTCTATGCTAATTTATCCCCTTTGTGTACTTTTAGTCATGACTTAAGTGTGTTTTGGGAGGCAAAGCTAATAAAAATTGTTAATAATCACTTAATTCCCGACCACCACTTGAAATTGATCAAGTGTACTAGGTCGCCACCTTGGGCGACCTAGTCCCTTTTGGCAAAAATTTAAAAATCAAAACAAAAACTAACGATAATATTGCCCCAAAAACCCTAGTGTTGACCTATCATGTTGCATTTTCAGGAAAATTAGGGTTTAGAATGTATAAGTAAGAAATTTTTCATCCTCATTTTGACCCACCTAAGCTCATTTTTCACCCTCACTCAATCATCACAAGCACTCTTGGACTCAAGCTTCCAAAGCAAGAAATCAAGCACAAGGGCGTTGCAAGCAACCCCCATTGGAGTTGATTCTTGCATGTTGCAAACATCCTCGTCAAAGTTTTGTGAATAAGAAAGGTGTTAGAAAGGTGCTCTCAACTCATCAAAGTCATTTGAATCAACAAAGCCCTAGTTCAAGCTTGGAGACCTCTTTTTGTCCATTTTCTACAGAATATGAACCAAAAAACTATTGGGACCTGGAGTGCAGACCGAAGGCTCCAATCTCCACTTTCAATTCCTCAAAAATCCAGAAGAAGACTAGGTCACCCATAATGGTGACCTAGTCCCTCTGAGCTTTTTTTTCATGGATTTGCACATTTCTTGATACCCTTTTGGCAAAAATCCATTCTAGAAAAAATTCCTAACAAGAGAACTAGGTTGCCCAACTTGGCGGAAGTGTCCTTGTGAATATTTTTGATAGATTCCATAGCGTTTTGAGCCCTCTCATCTACAACATTCCATTTCCATGTGCACAAGTTCTAAACATTCCAATTTCCTTTTTTCTTACATACATTTAGGTCATTTAGATTAGCTTGTATTAGTTTGCTTTCATTTACTTTACATTTCATAGATTATATTAGTTTCATTTTATTTTCAATTTTCATCCATGCCTCTCACACACACACATTCGCACCCCGTTAACACCTCACGACCCTTAATCCTTTGAATGAACTCACCCAAAAGCATATCACCAAAGTGGAAAGAGATTCATTCTTCCAAAGTTAGCTTCTATGTGAAAAACCCAAGAAGCTCATTAAGGAATTATCTTTCCCTTGTTTTGTATATGTTTTTGGTGGTTCACTTACATCAAATAAACAAAAGGGAAAGTGTAAGTAGAGGAGAACTTATCTATTTTCTTTAGGTGATGAAATTCATTCTTTTATCCTTCATTTCCCTCTAAGCCAAGCCATATTGATCACTATCTAGATCGAAAAGGACTCCTCCTCTCATCTTCTCATTATTCCTACCATCTTCACTAAAGTTCTCCAAAAGGAGAAGTGGGCAACAACAACCTCATCCTTCCTCTCCAAGATATATAAGAGCCTCAAGTTCAAATCCTACTTCTCTTAAACCTCATCACCCATCATTATGAGGTATTTTTAGGGGTTAATTCATATCCTAGGGGCACTATATCATGCCCATTTGGTCCCTACGTCTAAGGTATAGACCCTAGGGGGTCTATTTTTGCACCCTAACCAAAAAAATTGACCAAAAACTCTCTTAAAAATCCCATTCGAGGGTCCATACGAGTTTCAACCTTAGCTAGGTTTCTCATTACCTAATTCCCACTTACACCTCCATGAATCACAATTAAATGACCTCACAACATTAGTCTGCAAATACATTAACTCTACTCATTTTTAGGTCCAAAATGAGTTCAAATTTATATCCTCAAGTAGAAGTCTTTTGATTTTATTTTGATGGTTCTCCCTCCTCACGCTAACATCATCACCTTCCTGCACATTACCAACGTGATCATAAGTAATAATTGTATATCACATTAATCTGATAGCAGAGTATTCTAAACTTTAACTATATAAGGACCCATTTAAAATTTCAATTTGTATCCTATAGTATATGAGTGCATTCCATACAAATTAGAGAACATCTGCATAATAGTTGATGCACTAGGAAAGGAACTCTAGAAATTATATCTCATCCCTATATACATCCCCCATAATCCCAATGGTACAATACTGCCCTTTCCTCCTAACCTAACAACATACTATTGCGTCACCTAACTATCCAATTAAATCATTACATAGTGATAATAACATGACAATATACACCATTCTCACTAAAGCACTAATAGAAGCTCATGTCCCATCTGCAACCATGGCACTTGAACACAAGTCAGGATATCTTGGTTTGGATGGCTAGTTCATCATGTAACTACTCTATTTTGTCTATTGTCTCTTTGTTGTCTTTATCTCCTGCCCCTCTTCCCTTTTGGGCCAAAGCTTTGTTAAGCTTCTTGACCCCTAAGGTTAATATTTTCTTTTGGATCCTTCTTTAGAACAAGGTACTTATAGTGGACAACCTTTGTAAGAGGAGTTTTCAAATCCCCAACCGTTGCCACCCCTGTAAGTGTGTTTTGGAAACATCTAATCATTTGTTTATTCACTATCCTTTTGTGAAATCTATTTGGGAATGGTTCTACTCTTTGTGGAGTATCTCCTAGGACTCTCCTAGTACTATTAAGGATGAATTTATTTAGTGGGTGGCACCTTCCTCTAACCCGCATATTCGCAAGTTGTGGTCTCTTACTTTCCCTTACATTGCCTGGGGAATTTGGAAGGACAGAAATATCAGAGTCTTCCGGGATAAGGAAACTTTTGAGAAAATTGTTTTTGAAAAAAAATTTAGACTCATTGGGGAAAATTTTAATTTGGTTCCTTATCATGAGGTGGTGACAAAACTTGTGGTTTTCTCGGCTTATGACTCTGAAATGGTCAAAGTTTGGGATATTAAAGGAGATGTGTCCTTAGCTTCTAAGCCTTCTAAATAGAGTAAGACAAAATAGAAAGGTGACATGGCAGAATTACAAAGATTTTCCTACTAACATCAGATTCCTAATCAACTATGATTGCACTCATGGGAGAGAAGCCACATTTAAAGATGATTAAATGGAAAGGTCCTAAGTACCGAGATATAATAATATTTGATGGCAGAATCATAATGAATATGACTGATATGGGTTGTGCTTGCACGTTTTGTGGGTGCTTTGGTTTTGTTGCGACCTCATAACTCTTTATTTTCTTGGTGAGGGCTTTTAGAGAAAAATATCGATGACTATGGGAGGGACCTGGAAAGAGTTGAGCCTACCGCTTGCACTAAGAATAAAGACAATTCAAAGGTGTGGAAGATAATTGAGAAGGGTGGGCTTCAACCATTCATTGAAAGACTTCATGGGCCTGACCTCAGAGCTACAGATTATTTTGTGAAACACTAGAATAAAGGAGAGATCATTATCTCTGGAAGGAAGGTGTGGGTGGATGAGGTGCTTATTGGTGAAGTTACTGGTCTTTCAATTGATGGTGTGAGATTTTACCATGACAGGAAGTATTTGAATGAAGCTGTGATCAATTTTTGAAGACAGAGGAGGAGAAAAAGAGACTTGTTAAAATCTTTAATAGTTATTTCGAGTCAAGAAGGATCAAGAAAATTTAGAGGGAGGTGCTCAGAGTCCTTATGGATTAAATTACGTTGGATGGGAGATTTACCAGAGTTTATGGAGATCATTTTGTTTTACTCAACCACTTCAGATATAAAGTTAGGGTTTTTTTCCCCTATTACATGTTGTGCTCTTTGGACAATAGCATTGAGGAGAATAGGAAAAATCCTGACAAGAATCTTGTCCTACATGTTGGCCTTATTCGGCTCATTTATGAGCACTTCAAAAAAATGTCGGTTGTCTCTAACCCCATCTTTGCCTCGGCCTCAGAGGGTTATGACACTGAATCTAGCTCACCCGAGGATATCAAGGGTTCAGACTTGGACTAGGTGGAAGATATTACTCCTCCTAGTGAAAAAAGGAAGAACACTCTTGTGAAGCCCTCAAACAAAAATGATTGTCCTCGAAAGTCCATTTCAAAGGACAAGATAACGGATGATCCCCTTCTGGATAAGTTTGTGGCCTACTCAGAGGATTCTCCGAATGATGACATGGTGGAACCTTCTAGGAAGGAAATCTCTTTTTCCTCCTTCCACACTATTGATAGAGAGATTAGGAAAAACCCTAAAGTGGACCTGAATCTGGATGATCCTGCTTTTGAACCTGATACGAATTTTTATGGCGATATCCTTTCCCTGGTAAAAAATGGAGCAATTGATAATTTCAAAATTCTAAAGTAGGCCTTTCATGAAATTAAGGACCTAAATCTTAAAAATAGAGCCGTAACCAGTCAAATGGAAATTTTGGAAGTGAAAGTGGTAGAGAAAAACTCGGGTGAGGTCTTGTGGACGGTAGAAGAGAAGATGGCCATGGCTAACTACCTCTAGAAAGAAGTTGATTTCATGAAAAACCTTAAGAAGGATGGGGAGAACCTTGGAAAAGAGATTCAGAAAATCAGGGAAACTCTGAAAGCAATGATAGAACACAACCATAGAATTGTTAAAAATAACTCTACTGTCTTGAGGGATTTGGCATAAAAAATGGGCAACACTCAGCATGGACTCTTAATTGTGGATCTGGACATTGAGAAGAATAGAAACAAAGCTAAGGATTTGGGCCCTTTAAAGAGAACCAGGGCCAACATGAAGAAAAAATAGGACACTCCGCCTCTGGAGACCCAGGATCTAAAGATGGTGGACTAGGATTTGGAAATCTTGGAAACAAAAGTGGCAAAGACCTTAAAGTCTCTGGGTTAGGTTTGGTTGTTTCTTTGTTGTCATTGGTTTTTTTCTTTCCTTTTGTTGGTTTTTGTTGGTTGCTTCTACTCTTTTCTATTTTTCTTTGATGTGCAACATGTTTTGTCCTAGACTTACTTTTGTTCTATCTTTTATTGGTATATAAACTTTGTGGTTTTGGGTCCCTATAAAACCCATTTTTTCCTCAATCAAAAACACAATAATAATATATTAGAATCACTTGTGAAAACCCTAAAGGTAACCAAAGAACTCCCATCACATCAATATGTCCATAGCCAAACTACCTGTGCCATATCCACTATGAGAATGGAGGGGCAATACATCTTCAATCCTAACAAAGTTAGAGATTCTAAGGTACTAGTGATGATGGTTGATGCATTTTCCTTATGATTATACTTTATGGGAATGTGTTTTATGATAAATGCATTAAATACTTCAATCAAATCCTAGAATTTATTTATATTATCTGGTAATTTCTTATAATGGAATACAAATTGTTTTCTTACTTCCTTGACAACTATCTCAGAGTCTTCTAAAACATACAGCATTTTAACCTTCTTCCTATGCGCTAGTAATATTTCATGAAGTACCAAGAAATATTTACCTTAAGGAATTGTTAGTTATACTTCAATTCCAATTCATTTCTTTGACTTTTATCAATAAAATTTTAGCATCCATATAATTTGTTGATTAATTTCTTTGGAAGCTTTACTTATTGAAATGGATTTAGAGTTTTTTCAAAACTTTTGTTGAATATTTTCAAGAACTTGTGGCTTCTTTTTTTGAACAAGAATAGATGTAGATGGAATTATAATTTCTAACATCTTTGACACTTGAACGCTAGGTTGAATCTATTGTTGTACAATATTTATTATGATTAAATATTTAGGATGTATAGTTACATCTTGGATTTATATGAAATTATCAACTACTACTTCACTAAGAAGTTGAATATCTTTCTTAGTGCATGTTTATTTTAGTATACTCAAAGTTGTAATGCATAGTGAACAAGTAAACTATGAATGCATTGAATTATGAACTCAATACTAATTTGTGAGTAAGATATGCTCCTTGGAGACTATTATTCCTCTTTGACCTTCAACTTAAAACAAAAATCTTAGAAACTTTCCAAAAAGCCTTCTCCATGTGAAGATGAATCATAATATGATTTATTTAATATGTTTTTTTTAGGTTATTTTTATTATAATTAATTTGGCACATGAACATTTCTTCACTCTTAAATTCCCACAAGCTCTAACCATAAAGACCAAGTATAGAACATTATTCTTTTGATAATACTCAATAATAAAAAGATTTGGTTCTCTTTATATTATAATTTGAGAGTTTTATAGCCATGTATCCATTCAACACTATTACCAATCTATGGTTAATACCATATACTATGGGGTTACGGTCAACAACTTGAATATCAACATAGTTTTGGACCCTTGGATCGGATGCTAATTGCATGTGGATATTAATAAGTTTTCCTATAGAATTTATTTATGTTTTATCAATTTGTGTAACATGTTTGGAATATTTAGGAGCGAGACCTAATTTCTTGCATACAAATAGGAGCATCACATTTGTTGAAGCTCTAGAATCTACCAAGTGATTGTGTAAATTCTTACCAAATTTTTTTAAGGTAAGCAAGGAGGCAATTAATTTTTCTCTCTATAAATATCTAGATATGAGAATTAGAAACTTGGACATGAGAATTATCTTTTATCTAATTTCTCATTGGAATTTCTATGTTAGTAGAGGTTTCTTCTAAAAATATGATTCTTCTAAGGACTATGAAAGAATTCTTAATTAAAGACATCTTCATAAGTTCAAAAAAGGTTAAGAATACTTTCACTTTTTCATCATTCATGATATAAGTACCTAACTTATGCGTTTCACCTCTCTCAATATTTAGGTCATAGATTTACCTTGGATTATTGGAGGTTGTAGACTAGTAGTAGGCTCAATTACAACTCTAGGTGTATATGGGTTGTTGTTAGCATTTTGATCTAGCAATGTGTGGTAGTTATTTTGTGGAAATTATGATGTCAATGGTCCCTTTGGATGATTTTTCCTAAAGGAGTGTAATGGGCATGTGTAGGATCATCATGGACAAATTAGGCCCTTAAGTGGCAATAAAATTCAGAAAAATCAGAGTTAGGCAACTTGACGCAAAAATTAGAATAAGTTAACTATATTTTTTCAAAAATATGTAAGAATAGAATATGTTGAAAATTGAATGTAGTTTCTAAACTACTAGGTTTATTTTTATTTTTTAAAAATCTATTTGCTGAAAATTTTAAATTTCAATGCAATAGTACTTAAATTTCAAGGAAAAAATAAGAAGTAGGTGTCTGTCTGACCACCCTAACCACAATAAAATGATAATACTTTTTTATAAGATTTTAGATATAAGTAGAAGACTCATGTCCCAATGTGATGCATATATTTTTGTAATTTTTTTCCAAGTAAATAATTAAATATGATTTTTTTTATTACAACTTTTTTAAAATATAAAAAATTGTACATCTCACCACCTTAACTTGGTCAAAACTTCATAAATTTTTATTTTTATTTTTTTAATCCTTTAGTATGTGAAGCATGTTTCAAATTTAAAAAATTTGATACCCTTTGAAAGCTATAGATTTTTTTCAATCAACCTATAAATTAGGAGTTTAGTTGTAATTCAAATAGAAAATGAATAACAATTATTTATTAAATTCAATGTAAAGAATAATTTATATTGGTCGAAAGCTAAGAATATCCTTTAAAAACCCTTTTTGTTTTGGGTAAAAAAAAATTCATTGGCCACATGGGCCATCATATCACTTAAATATCGCCACTTTTTCACCCATCATGATCCTACACATACCCTAATGGTAATAAACAAACTGATATGTACCCAAAATTTTTTTTTTTTTTTGTGTTTTTTTAAAATTTAATCATACATCTATCAATATGAGATATGCATTTGACCATCTAGGATAGGCATCCATCCATGCAAGACATACATTCATCCATACAAGACCCCAACCAATTGGAACATGTTTAGTTATGGACTATCTAATACAAATAGAGTAAAAGATCAAACCAAATTAGTTTAGAAGCCTCATTGTACTAACAATAATCAACACTAATTAGTTGTAGTTGTTAAATTTTTTTTTTTCATATTTGATATGTATCACATTGCTTAGAATCAACACACTTAGTACACTTTTGTTTCTCACGAGTAGTTTCTAGTTGTAGGGAAAACTTGTGTACAAATGTGTATTAGTCCTTAATCAGTTCCCCTTAAATCCTTAATTCTAACATCTAAAATCAAATGTCTAAATTATTTCTATTATATAAATTTAAGACCTTACATAGTCAATACTATAATTACATCAAACCTAGGAGTATGGAAGATAAGCATATCAAATTATGAAATCTGATGATGACATGAAATTCATTAATCATAAAATATTGATTTTCTAAAGTTTTAGAGATTTTGAATACAATAATTTGGTTTTGTGTTTTTAGGATGCATTATGCTTACTTTGCATCTATTCACACTCTATCTACAAACCAATCACCATTTTATAGTTAAAAAATTATCCTTCAAATGAGAACATATGCATTTTTAAATCCCTTTTTTTATTTTTTATTTCTATAAATTACTCAATGATAAGGATAATTTTATTCCACAAATAGTTGATCCCATCTCCTAGCTATTTCCATTCCTCTATAATTCACTCAAGCATACTTTGGATTGCATTAACTAGATATACCCAAACACAATGGAGTGTGGATGCTTAGACAAGACAAGTGTGGCTGCTTGATAAAGTACCTTGGAGGATAACAAACCTCATGGAATGCAATAATTACATTACATGCACAAATTTATATTTGTTGATAGGGTCTTTTAGAAACATAAATCCTTATGTACACATGATATTCCCATAAATTTCGATTTGGCACTTGTTTGTTGAACCAACCCATAAATCTGTATATGTACATGATACTCCCATTGAATCCATATATACTAAAACTATGGATGACCTCTTTTGATAAACTTTTTCTGGATTTTTATCATCAAATCCCCCTATTAAGGACAATACCCAAATGATTTATTTCTAGTATATAATCAACTCATTATTTGGAAATTACAACAAGATTCTTGGTTTGGATGTTAAGTATCTACATTGAAAGGATTGATTTTGGTCATACAATAAATCATTGTAAACTAATGTTAGGAATGTTGCACTTGTTACATATTGGGTGTTTACACCAACTCTAAAATAGAGTACTTCTTCAAGATTCATAAAAACTTTGAATTTGGGACTCTTTAGGATAACTTAACATAGAAAATTTAATAGTAACATTAAGAATATAGTATTCGCACATGGTCTTTTACTTATAATAACAACATCAAGCAACAAAGGATAGTAAAGATGGCACTCACAAACATTAACAAAACTATTTGACTTATCTAAAGAGTGTGAGGGAAGAACAAAAACTTTGTCTTTTTTATCATTGGTCTCTCACTTTCCTACTACCTTCAATGATTTCCCCTTCCTCCTACATATTTCTAGTGTGAGTTTCTCATATTTATGCTTTGTATGTTGGCTCTTATATATTTCCCTAATGTACAAGTATAGTGGCAAACAAAAGCACCAAAGTGACTCAGTTCATGGATCTTGAAAGGGTTTGTGGAAGGATCCAAAAAACTACACGAGATGAATAGTTGATGGGTTCCTGTCACATTAAGGTTTGTGGTAAGCCTGTTTCAAACCATGAAAGAGAAGAGGCTTTCTTTTGGATCAAGATCATAGTCACATAATTAGACATGTCATAGGAGTGAGCATATTTGATGCAAGAGCATATGGGTAAGTTGGTATTCCGCATCACTCGAAGACACTCCAAGCTCATCTTTCTGCAAGTTCAAGATTCATCAAAATGTGACCTCAGAATTTAAAGATAAAAAATACGGATATGAATGTATTTATGAGTTCATGAATTATGAAGGGGGTTGATCAAAGAATTTGGAAAGTTATGGGAGGTGCTAAATTACGATAAACATTTATATAATTCATTTATTCATGAATTAAATTATTCTAGATGGAGATGGAGTGGTGCATGAAGGGGCAGAGAAATAATGATGAAAAGTGCTATAGGTGGGCGCAGCAGACGAAAGAAAAGTGAGGCTGCAAATTTCAATGAAGAAGAGTCTTTGATAAGCAAAGATTGAACAGGGAGTTGCGTTGGTTTGGCAGAGGCGTTGAAGTAATGAGGGCTGCGCATGTGGAAATAGTGAGGCGCAGCGTTGGCAGAGTTGTAAGGAAGGCAAAAGAATGGTAATGGAATTGCAGCTGAAAAATGTGGATCTGGGCAGAGACATGGAATTAATAAGGGCTGCGCATGTGGAAATAGTGAGGGGCAGTGCTGGCAGAGTTGTAAGGAAGTCAAAAGAATGGTAGTGCGATGTGAAGTGGAATTGCAGCTGAAAAATGTGGATCTGGGCATCTTGAAATGAAATTGTACTGGTTGTGAAGTCAAATGGAGTGTGAATGTTTTTCTACCATATCCGTATAAGGGGGGAATGTTAGGAAATATCATTAGTGCTTCATATTGTAGTAGTAATTATTATTTGTAAATGCAATATTTACATTGGTGTGAAGATGTAAATGAGTTGTATATTAGCATATGGTTAGCAAAATCATATTGTCAATATAATAAGCTTGGAAGATATTTCAGTTGAGCTAATATCCCAGAATATAGGAGACTCCCTCCTATATATATATAATATGCATTGAATGGAAAAGAAAGAAACACGTATTATTATTATTAGCATTGGTGTGAAGATGTCAATGAGTTGTTTATAACAATTCATATATTAGAATTAGCATATGGTTAATCTAGGAGATATTTCAGTTGAACTAATATCCTAGAATATAGGAGAAATCCTCCTTTATATATATGTATTGAATGGAAAAGAGAGAAGCACGTAAATTATTTTGATCAGATTTCTCTGAGACTCAAGATTAAAAGTGAAAGTGTTTACAGTCCATGGCAATGAAGTTTGGAGTTGGGGTTGCACTACTTGTATTCACCATTTTCAGCTCTTTGCTGGTTGCTGAATTCTCAAGTTGTGCAGGTAAATGATCTGCCATTCTCAAGTGTTTATATATAGATGGTTCTACTTTTGAATTGTATCAATAATTTTAATATGTTGAAGTACAGGTAGACGGTGTTCAAAGTCTGATCTGCACTCTGATGCAAAATCGAAGGTATATATACAGTGACCCTTTAAAATTTTAGGCGATCCAGTTAAACATAATGAATCTAAGATGATAGTTGTATTGTTGCAGGAGGGTAGTCATGCAGTAGCAAGCATATCCCATCATTGGAATGACAATGCTGAAAATTCCCTGGATATGGAAAATCAAGCGCCTATGAGTAGAAAATCAACGGAGTTTGAGACAGAGGATTATAGTTCAGATGATCCTCCTCCTTCTTTCAAACAACCCCCACACCATAATATAGGACCTTCTGCTCATAAATAATGAATAGCATGAAGATTACATAAAACTTCTGCTCATAAATAATGATGTCCACAGCATTTATTGTCTGCAGTATTTTATAAAAATTGAAGAATTGTCTTAAATATCTTTGGGTTTAATTTCTTGGCAACTTCTAAGAATTTTATTTTGTATTTCTTATAGTTTAGTTATAAGATAATTTCTGATTTAGATGCATGTTCTTTTATAATATAATCTCACTTCAATCTTCTAAAATCAAATGTTCATACAAGACAATCATTTGACAGAATTAGAAAATCTTATTTATTCCATTTCATTTAAACAAATAAACAAATAAATAATCCTTCTACACTCAAAATTAAATAAAATTCTTTATATTCGGTAAGCAAATACAAATGTCATTAATTCTAATTTAAATTTAAATATATATATACTTCATATGTATATATGTAATCATAACACTAAACTTGAATCGAACACTCGATTTTTAAAATAAATAATTCACAAATTCTTTATACACTTAAATAAAAAGTATTTGACCGAAAAAGAAGTTTGTATAGATTATATTCTAATGCTTCATAATACAAGATTAAGGAGACGGGAACCCTCGCACACATTAGGAGTCGGTGAAAAGGAGTGAGAACTGAAGTTTAATAAAAATTTAGAATTATTTAAACAGCCGCACCTAACTGTCACTGACATCGACTGACTCATATTTTATGCAATTTGCTACGCGGTATAGGAAGAAAACTATAAGTAGACAAGCCGACGACTCATAGAGAGGGATAATCTTCCATTTCGAGAGAACTCAACTCCAGATTCCAGCGACTGAGAAACTCTACAATAACTGAGTGATATAAGGTGAACTCTGTGTAGCTAAAGCACGGACTTATGCATGGCGTTGGTTAACACAACGAATGGCAATAGAACTACAGTCCCCGCACAAAACTTCATACATCAAAGGAATGACAATGGCAGCGCAACACAGGGAACATCGATTTAGAATTTTCCAACAATAAATACAAAGACTGTTTGGAGACAGCCGTGCGCCCCCAGGTATAACTGAGCAGCGACAGTACTATCAAAAGATTTAACATAGAAAATTCCAAGATTAATGGGACAGTAAACAAGAAAAGCAGAAAATGACATCTCAAACCAAACTTGCATACTAAGGAGAAAGGGACGGCATGAGTAAAGGCGTACACAACCCTCAAGGAGATAGGTTGAGCATACTTCGTAACCAAGAAAACCCTATTCATATGGCTTAAGCTCATCAATCTGTTGGAAAGGAAATCTACGAATGATCATTAAGAAGATAGCAAGTGCCATTAATATATAGCGAAGCAAGAGATGATTAGACAGCCGCCCCTACTCAATTATTCATTCAACAGTTTGGGGATAAGGACGCAGTATAACATATAGACGATACATGGTGATCTGCATGCAATTACATGAAATGCTATAGACAAATAGCCGAAACCATTATAAGGAGCAAGATAAGAACAGACTCAGCCGACAATAAAATTAGAAGAAAGATAAACAATTGCATGAATTTCTGATACTCAGAAAAGAAATAATGAAGAATAGCGACGGCTGTGCATGCATGAAGAATGAAGAAAACAATTACAGCGGTAACATGCATCAAGAGCAGCGAGTATCAATTTATAACCAAATTCATGATGATTAACAAAGCAAAATTTAGCGCATGATAGGAACACTCAGCCGTAAAAGCATCGTCAAATAAGAAATGCATTATTTTATATGATCATAGATCCAAATCTTAGATATGTTTACAACATAGATGTCCTACACAACAACCTCGAAGAGAACGAGGAGATGTCAATGCTAGAACAATGCTTGGCAAGATCTTTCTAACATGCAAAATATGTGAACGAGAAGACGGCATAAAGGCATCCGCACACTAAGCCTGCAGCGAATGGAATGAGGGTTTATTTGAAGTTTGATTGCTCGAACTCACATATATTAGATAAAGATGGATCTTACATACCATTCCCATAAATGGATTAAACCAAGAGGTGGTAGACTTTCGGTTTCAAGGGTGCTTGTTACAAAGATACGAGACACAAGAATACGTCAATGAAGGATTTATTCCATCTACATGCCGAAGATGAAGTTTCCTAACAGTTTAAAGGTTAAATCAAAAATTTCCTGAAGATTCAAGGATTCATAGCTAAGATGGCACAAGTATTCATTCCTCCTTAAAATTTTCCCTCAATAGAATAAAAAAACTAAACAATTACGAATTCGTCTTTTGATATTTGTATAGATTTTTCTGCAACAAATTCTACATAAGGAAAAATCAAATATCATAGATGGCATTCAGAAGATTTCGTTCAAGAAATTGCAAAAACAAGAAGAAAATCTGGAGCGTTTTCACGATTTCCAACAAAGAGCGATGCCAAACACAATTATTCAGACCTCCAAACTTTCACTGCATGAACAAAACCTTCGATATGCAATTTTTTTCCCACTTTTCAACCAAAACCCCAGATAGTACAGAGACAAATTTCCTCTCATGAAAACAATTTCTCTTTTGAAAAACCAATTGCCGTCTTTGTAAATTAATCTTCCTTCTATGCTATATCATTCATTTTCGATCACAATGCAAATCCATCACCTAACTCATAGTTCGCATGTAATTCATCCACCAGTTCAATTTTTCCAACATTAAGATCAAAACAAGATATTTTTGCAAATCTAATCCACAACTACTAATTAAACTTTTTCAATTTCAAAAACATCAAGATTGAACATTCATAACAATTTCAAATAATTATTCTTCCATAATAATATATTTTAATAATTCTCAATGTATATTATTTCCTCAAATATTTTAAAATAAATATTCAATTCAAACATTATAATTCATACTTTAATTTTGAGAAAGCAATAAATCAATGATAATTCTAATACATATGATTAATCCATCTAATTAATCCAAGCAGATCAATATAAAGCATGACAAACATAAAATGACATGACGAAACAACGTACAACACGACAAAATTAACATCAAAAAAGAAAAATGGATAACAAAACGATACTCGTTCTTTCTAGAACAATGGTTCATGATAGAGGACCAAAACTATCTCCCTTCAACAAATTCCATTGGGGTTTGGCACGTTTAGACCTAACGAAGCAGGTGGATTTGATTCTTGTACCTGAAAGCTACATCAAACTGCACGGTCAACCATAACAACATATATAACAAAAGACACACCGTGAACAAGAATCGCAATGTAGCAGGGCACTCACAGATAAATACTACTACACTGTCTCCTTCACCCGAACTGACACAAAACATTACATCTAATATCAATTACAATATAGTACCATCATTAACATTCAAGAACAACAACATATATCATCATAATAATGTCATCCCACGAAACTAAACAAAGGATCTTAAAATCATGTGTATCATCAACTGAGTATCACAACTAAACATAAAATCCATGATATAGTGCATCAAAGTAACATAGTCTCAAAAGCAACTAGACAACTAACAACAGCTCAAAACAACTAAAATAGCAATGTCATATGGAGGGTCACTACATCTTCCCCCCCTACGGTGAGGCTAACTCCTGGAAGCCTGCAAATAGATAGGGATACAACTCCCTCATACGTGCTTCATCCTCCCATGTAGTTGAATCCTCGTCACTAGGGTTCCACTAGACCCTCACCTGATCAATGTCTCAACCCCTTAAGGTGAGTCTCTAGTGCAGCCCGTCCACTACCAGAAGCCTCTAAAACTACACCCTGATACCCAAACTAGTGGTTATCAACCATAGTAAACGCTCAGTGAGACTTGCCTACATCACTTATCGTCGGCTCAGAAACTGTTGGCCCTTGACCAAAACTAGTAGTGTTTCTCTACGAACAATTTCTCACAATGTGGCCTTGTTGACCACAAGAAAAACAATTTGAGTTACGTCCAAAACCTCTATCACCTAAAGGTGCACTAGATTGTTGTAAACTTCCTCAGTCAGTTGCAAACTATGAACTCTGGGTCTACTGATCCTGACAGTTGTGCTTATTGCGCCACCAGTTCCGATTCTTCCTAGATTGAGAACCGTCATCACCTTGAGGAGGTTGTGAATCCTTACATTTAGACTCAAAGGGTTGTTGTTGTTGACCACCCTTAGTGGATGCATGTTGATTCTGAGAAGAACCTCTTGTCTAAGTCAGACCGCCACGTGGACCAAAACTTGCAGTAGATGCAGTGCATATCAGAACACCTGTGTGTCCACCCAAATCCATGGAAAAATTCTCCTCCATAATTTGTGCCTTCTCTACAGCTACCTCCATCATCTTTGGCTCAAAGACTCTGACTCCTCCACTTATATGGGCATTTAATCCCTTGATGAAATATTGAACCAGCATAGCCTCATCATCTATTATCCCTGCATATTGTTTGACTTCATAGAATCTGAGCTCAAATTGCTTGAAAGACATAGACATCTAAATCAAATCATGGAATTCATTTGCATGGTGCTACCTCTAGTGTTTAGATAAGAAGTGTGATCTAAAATGCTGCAAGAACATATCCCAAGATATTGATCCAATCTCCATATGGAGGTTCTACTCCTCTAATTTCCACCAAGTAGAGGCAAAACCTCTAAGATGCATGATGGTGAATCTCACTCGAGTGTTGCTACCATACAGGTGCATAACAAAACATCATCCCAAATCTACTAACCATGTCTCCACCTCCAATCCACCACCAGTAGCATCAAAAATGGGAGGACATGCCCGCAACAAATCTCTCATGTGCCCTACCAGCTATGGTATCCTTCTCTACGGTCTGTATAATCCTCCTAGGTGGTGATCTATCCCTCTCTATTCACTTTCTGATCATTTCCCTGTCTAGGCCCAAGATGAGTGAGGGCCTTCTCAAGTAAAGGACATAATAGATCCCCCCCTACACCAAGCTAATTCAAAACCTACTCATTATTCACCTGATTACCCTAAGGATTAGGTTGTTCTCCATGTTCACTTTCATGTGACCTCTATGGCGAAGTGTTTTGATGGTTTTCCACACGAGCACCACCACAGCCTCATCCATGCATTCTACTACAACCTTGCCTGGGTGGCATGATCCTACACAAGGCCAATTTTGAGCCTTAGTTTTTATCATTGGTCTCCCACTTTCCTACTACCTTCAATGCTTCCCCCTTCCTCCTATATATTTGCAATGTGATTTTTTCATATTTATGCGATGTATGTTGATTCTTATATATATTTCCCTAATGTGCAATTATAGTGGTGAACAAAAGCACCAAAGTAACTCAATTCATGGATCTTGAAAGGGTTTGAGGGACGATCTAGAAAACCATAGGACATGGATAGTTGATGGGTTCCCATCACATCAAGGTTTTTTGTAAGCCTATTTAAAACCATGAAAAGAAAGGGCCTTTCTTTTTTATCAAGGTTGTCATGCCCATAATTTTACGCCAAAAAAAATCCCAACAATTTTTTTTTAACATAATTTCACAACCTAACACAAACCCAACACACCAATTTTACGCAACGCATCCACAAAAGTCTACACAAAGGTTGGTAACCCGATAATGGGTGAGGGACAACTTATCTTTAATGAGCCCTTACTATCCAACTCAATTAGTTGAATTTTTAATCATGTTCAACTTAAACCTTCATTGAATACTATGATCCAAAATTAAAATTAATTATTATTACTCTCATTTAACCTCAATAAGATTATATTTTTTCAATTCAAACTATTATTGTCATTATTTAATTACATGCTTCCAATAATAATTTTATTGTTTATTTGAATACCAATATTAGTGTTAAGTCCTATATTAATTTAGTTCACTCATTTATTACCCCTCGTTATTGATAGCATTACTATCATGCCCAAAAAAATCACTAGAAAATGCAACCATTTAAAAATTTAAAAAAAAAAAATTGAACCAGGTGCTCATGCCTTACCAAGCTTGACAAGGTGAAATTTAATACATATATACCTCTTATATGTAAATTAAGTTCCCGCAATGAAACGAGCATGAATTGTAAGAGATTATAGTATTGCTTGTTAAAGTTTTAATTCCTAGCAATGATACAAAAAGTAACATTTCTTATAACTTTAATATTAATATTGTGGTTAAAATCAATGTTACTATCAAAGATGATTTGGAGAATATTTAACCACAACAAATAGCCTAATTCTGAAAAGTGTGATTATTATCATTAATATAGTAAATACCATTACAAGAGAAAATAATAACCCTTTTATTATTGTCCACAAAGTTACTTTTTTTCTTAGTTAAATATTTCCAATGAATTTTTATAACAATAGTATTTAAACACTAATATTGGCAACTCTCTTTGACTTGGAATACTTCTAATTACCACCATAACATCCTTAATGAGATTATTATAAGATTGTTTTCATAATATTTGGCAATTTTTAAGGCATATGACCATCCTAAGCTCAAAAATAGGGGCACAAAAATTGAGGCAAATGCGAACTGACCCGACTGAAGCAAAAATAAAAGAGGGGTTTCTCCGTCCGAGCGGGGTGTGTGTGCAATAGGCACAAAAAATTTATTCTTTTCTTGATCTGAATGTGGATTATTATTTGCTTTCTTCTATTTCTTATATGATTCTAATTATTTCACCTAACTTACCAACAATACCTGATATTTAGAAGTCTTGATGAGACCCATTGAGATAAACTTTTGTTGCTCATGTATTAACATCTTAGAAAATAATTCAAATGAAAGTATAACATATTTGTTATACATTTTAAGATTACTAGTCTAATTAATATTACCCTTCATAAAATTGTCTCTATATATATATATAAATGTATATATTTTATTTAATTATTCATCTTTATTATATATAAAAGTTTTCATATCAATAAATATATTTAATTATCTATATATTCCATTTGTTTTCATTTAAAGAAAAGATAAAAATCCCATTGAAGATGCCTTCCTTTTTAAAAAAAGTAGTGTTACTAATAAATATCTAATTTATTTATTTTATATTTTCAAAGATACTTTCCCACACCAAGGAAAAGTAGTTTCTTTATCAAAAGATCATTATTAAGGAAACTATCTATTTTAAAAGAAAGCTTCATAAAGGAAAGTCCAAACTATATATTTTGAAAAAAAGCTTCATAAGCGAAATAAATGTGGAGCCCATCATTCACTCCATTTTTGGTGGTTACTAAAAAAAAAGCATTGAGCATCATACGTTTGGCTATATTAAAGTATTTTGTATTTAATTTAAAGTCAGTTTGAAACCATAACCAATAGTTATGAAAAGAAAGTTTGTAAATTGTAATTTTAATATTGCAATGTCTATTTTAGAAACTAAATTTGAGGCACCCTATACTATGAGAGTCATGCCCAATAATATTTAAATCTAGATATTGATATGAATAATAATAAAAACATTCACCTTCTATGCTGGGCACTGCAGTCCAAAGACTATTCTAAGTTTTATTGTGCTGAAAATTTCAAACAAATACATTTTCTATCTAGTTTCTAATGCAAGTCTGAGATTGAAAGTTGTATTAGTAGGTGATAAGATTTGGCAATAGAGATTGGTGGATCAAAACTATTGCAGCCAATGATTTTACCAACTCATACGACAGATTTATTTATTATGTTAATTTGCAGCATGTAACATTAGAATAAATCTTCTTGATAAGATCTGCAACTAGAACAAATAATTGTCAATCCTAATCTAAATCAAAACTAATCTAAAAATCAAACAATAAAGAACGAATATGAAAACATGATAAAAACTAAACAAACTGAATTGATCTCACCGAATATGCATTCATTCCTTCGAATTATCTCCATTGCTCTTCTCCATTTTGCCTTTTTAATATTCTTGCCCTCAGATTTCTATGTTTGAATGCAAGTATAGTATTGTCGAGTGTCTAAGCAAAATATCAAAGATTGTTTCTTCTCAAAAATGTATAATGATTTCAGGAGGAGGAATAATGATATTGACAGGCCATTTTATAGATTGTGTGTTTGCGAGCGATTAGCTCAAATTGAAAGAGAGATCGACGGATGAGATTGATGAATGTCATGCGATGTGAGTTTTGTGAGATAGAACGTGAGTTAGAACGTGAGTCAGAACATGGGTTCAAGAAATACTAAAGATAGAGACTACCTTAGAACGTGAGTAGAACACAAGTTCAAGATCTTAATCTCCAAAAATAGAAGAAATAGACTTTGTATGCAAAAGACAAAGTTAGAAGTTGGAGAATAATGCATTCAAATGCAAACATGAGTTAATTAATTAAATAAAGATATTTAATTAATAGACATATCATGCATATGAGTTGGAACTAGTTAATTGACTAGTTGTGACAGAGAGTCCTCTCGTAGAAACAATCAAATGTTGAATCTAGAGATAACTGGAGAACTAAAAATAGATCTCAAGTCAGAAGGTGAGTGAATGATTAGATAATTGATTGATAGAGGAATGTGACATAAATAATTAAATATGAATTAAATATTAATTTAATTCAACATTCGAAAATGAGAGACTTAATTAAATAAATAAAGATAATTTATTTAATTTGACCGTTGAAAAGGATAATATGAATAATTAAATAATAAATATTTAATTATAGTTTGAAAGGGGGGTTAAATGAATAATTAAATAAAGATATTTAATTATAGTTGAAATATGACAAAGGGGTAATTAAATAATAAATTATTTAATTGATAAGGAAGAATTAATTAGTTAGGGACATAATTAAATAAATATGATTTATTTAATTAATCAAGGTGAATAAAGATTAATAATGACTTAATGAATTAATTAAATAGGGGTATTTAATTAATAGAGGAAATATGTGTTAGAAAGGGTAATTAAATAATTGACATTATTTAATCATGACCATGAACTATAGAAAATTATGTCAAATGTGTACTCGCAGGCCTAGACCAATTTTCGGTATCTACAGTTTGCCCCTCTTTGATACAATGTTGATACGATGTTGTGTCAAAGAAAATATGCCCGATCGTGCCCCAGCATGAAACAGGGTAAGGTATGCCCTCTCAAAAAAATTGAAATTTTTTGAAAAGTTTTAGAAAAATCAGGAAACATTCCCGATAAGTCAATTTGATAGTCAGAAATGTGATGGAGTTGACGAAATTGAATTTGGAGATGTTTCGGACGAATATGGGTTGTTAGAAATGGAAAGGCTAAGCGGCCAATAGAGAAGGGCACAAAAATGCCATTTTTGACCCACCTATAAATAGGATTTAGGGCTAAAATGAATTCATTTGCACCCAGAGGAGAAAGAAAAAGAGGAGTATTTGCTCTGATTGGCAGACAAAATGGCTCCTATTCCACACACTAGGCATCGAGGATATCGGATCCGGAATTTCAAGCGGCCAACTGACGTAGGACCACCAGTATGTACATGAAAATGAACACTTGAAATTAAGTTTTGGCACATTTTTCTAGGCATAGAAAACTAATCAAGCAAATGCGGTGCATCGTAAACGACGCATATGCCATCGTAGTCACTACATCTGACTGTGAGATGACACATCTGTGAAAACACGCTTAGGCTAGATTAGGCATATAGGGGAATGAACACATTTGAAGAATACTGCATTGCATGTGTATAAATGCAATGCATCTACTTTAGGGTTAAACGCATGTGATGGAATGCACCGCATAGGAATAGAAATGAACCGCATTTGTTGTAATGCAATGCATATGCAATAGAAAGTTAGAAAATGAACTGCATGTGCAAAAATGCACTGCATGTGCAGTAGTCGGAAATGGTTTGTGGAGAAAATGCAACATAGATGTAATATGCACCGCATATGAGGCTCTATGCAACGCATTTGCAAAAATGCACCGCATTTGTAAAAGTGAGTCGTGTTTGACTGGTAAAAGTTTTGAAAAAAATTTCCAAGGAAATTTTGAAAAATGCTGACACCATGGTTTAATTGCAGGTGGTGATAGATCCTATTTATAGGTGGGAGTCATGACCAGACACATTTGACCTGAGAGACAGGTTGAGCTCTACAGAGATTCGACTTCTATGGAAGCTAGGCCTATGTCACTGTTTGTCGATGCTTGCCATTCGGGCGAACAGAGGGATGCTGGCAGTACTTTGCAAGCGATGGCATTCTGAGACATCATCGTTTCATTTTACTGACTGGGGAGGCTACTATCACATTGGAGGATGTGTACAAAATTATGAGATTGCCTATTAGAGGTGAGCGGGTTATGTACAATACCCAGCGAGGATTGACGGAGTTAGCTCAGTTCTATCAGATGGATGACATTTGTAAGCTCGGGATCGAGCATTATGAGATTAGATGGCCAGTACTAGCAGACATATATGATCAAATCGACTGTATCCTATGTACCTTGATTGGGGGTATAGTTCTTCCAGATAGACGAGGACATGGATTTCCAGTAGGATGCAGAGCTATGCTTGTCAGCATGTTAGAGAGTGAGAGGAGATATGCATGGGGTCCATGTCTGCTTGGGATGCTATATTTCTATTTACATGACATCGCTTACAGAGATGCATAGTCGTTGAGTTGTGGGATGACACTTTTGATGGTATGAGGCTGGGAGAGGATAACCGTCTTCCATCCTCTAGTTACAGTAGAGAGAGAGGAGAGATACCTGTGTGTGTTTTGATATACAGGGCAGATTACACAGACCCATGTGGGTGACATAGGATACTGGTGACGCGCCCTAGATATTCTTGATCAGTTCACATGGAGACCTTACATGGATTGTGAGGAGTGGGTGGACGAGGATATACATTTACCATTTTTCCGACAGACACAGTATCTCATTGGGAGGACTGTTTCGAGTGTTCATATTATAGAGAGACATCTACCAGACAGGGTTCTGAGATAGTTCAGGGAGGTTCAGGATGAGCCTCGGGGTAGAGCAGAGTTTGCTCGGTCATCGAGAGAGGTTCCATGGTGGGGACCCATGATTCCAGTGGCTACTACGGAGGCAAACATATAGGCACTTCAGCTAGTATAGTGGGGATGGAGAGGTGGATTAGCATATCCAGGGGTGGGTGGTTCATTGGTCGATTCCTTATATAGATCTGGACCAGCCAGCACCAGTCGAGAGATGAGGCACAGGGCCTAGAGGACGTCGGAGAGGTGGAGGTGCCAGAGTGGGTAGAGTTAGTGGTAGAGGTGATGGAGATGATGACAAAGGCGGAGGTAGAGGCAGGAGATGAAGATGGAGAGGATGGAGAGGGGGTCAGGCAGGTGGAGATGCACCTATTCAAGAGGCAACAATAGTTGATGTACTGATGGTAGATATCAGAGGGAAAGTGGATGTACAGGCTAGGGGTGAGTACGTTGTAGCGGAGGTAGTGGTTGAGGAGCGTGTAGAGGTAGATGTTGGAGTAGCGGATGTTGCAGAGGATTCTAATGCAGACATGGATGTGGCTATAGACCCTCTAGGTATATTGGTAGGATATGGAGAGGAGGATATTGAGGATGATGTTGAGGATGATGTTGAGGAGGCACCGATGGAGGAGCAGGAGAGAGAGCTTAGAGATCAAATTATGGAGGGGAGACAAGATGAGGATGCTCCTAGAGATGGTGATAGGGAGGCTTTGGAGGAGAGACTCAGACTTATGACTGTAGATTTTGAGGCAATGAGACTAGAGTTAGACAGTGCCTACATGGAGAGAGACAATGCCCATGCAGAGAGGGACAGGTCTCTCATGGAGAGAGACCAGGCTATAGCATGGAGACATGAGATAGAGCAGTAGTTAATAGAGGTTATATGCCTTTGTAGTGGGTCTTCATTTGATGGCATGGTATGAGAGTTGATCAAAGCGGAGGAGAGAGCTACGTACTACAGAGATCTTTATGAGGCAGCAGTGCCAACAGATAGATGAGCTCCTACATTTTCAAAGGTGCGTAGTCAAGGCAGGAGTCATACTCGGAGTCAGAGGACACAAAGTACAGAGGGGGTGGTAGGACCACCTAGGACAGGTCCATATGATAGGCCTTCCACCTCACAGAGGCCACCTTTGAGTCTTTTCCCACCACCATCACCATGTGATAGTAGGGGTAGCAGGACACAATGACAGGGACTTATGTAGACATTTGTATTTTGATCAGAGAGCCTGCAAGCTCATGTTGTATTTATTGATACATTAGGACATTGTACTGTGACACATTTTTTTGAGCGATATATATAATTTTGGCAGCTTCTACATGATATGCAATTCTATGTGATCGATGATGCTTTATTTCTACATGATTATGTTTCCTAAATGATGTATATACATGTGTTATGAATGAAATTTTTCTATATGTTTATGAGTTATGCATTTTATAATGATGTTATGGATGATTCTATTTACTTATGATAATGGATGCAATGATCTATATGATGCTTATTTATATGTGTGATAATATGTACATGCAATGCTTACCTTATATGATGATGCAATGTCTATTATGTAATGATGTGAAATGCAATGCAACTATGTGAAATGTATGATAATGCAAATGATCTAATGTTGTAATTGTGTCATAGGACCTTATCTTTATGTCAAAGAAGAGAAATGTTAGGATGAAATTAATTTAGAATGTTAATAAGAAATAATTAAAGTGTGATTAACGAAGAAAAAGATAGAATGAAAATTGATTGATTGAGAAAAAGATATAATCTTCGATATATTGCCAAATATGCTATACTTGCTTGTTATCATCATTGGGCAGGACATTACATAGATGGATAGTACACACTATGATATGAGATAGACCATAGTGTACAAAGTTATCCACCTATGAAAAATAGACAGTCGTAGACAAGGAGTGTCTTAACTTAGACTAAGGACAAGATGCCCCAGTCATTTTGTCAAGACAAACCATAGACAACAAACAAATAAAAGATGGGTCATGAGATGTCATTGCTCCTCTAAATCCTTGATTGGACATCCTTGAGGAAACTAGTAACATGACTCAAAAACCAATGTTAAAAAGATAGTTGACAGATAGCAGCAAAGAAAAAGAGTCCTAAGACATTGTTGCTTCTCTAAATCCTTCAAGGGACATCCTTGAGAAAGCTAGTAACAAGATCTTGCACAAATCAACAAAAAGGTAAGACAAAATAAGATATAAAGTCATAAAGCCAAATAAATGTATTCGCCAAAACTTGATCTTGTGGGATTGTTTGATGCTGATGTTTGACATAGCGTAATGTGAGAGAATGACACATACCGCATAAGACGTTGAGTCTGGTTTCGACCTGGTGACTTCTGTATAAGGCATGACAAAGCCTGGTTTCAGTAAGACACCTGTTGTATAAGATGTTGGAGTCTGATGACATTGAAGTGACAAGCCACATGAGACTATGACAATATGATGACATCTATTTGACAAGAAAGACATATCTTGCATAAGACATAGGCTGATCGCTTTGACGATGTGTTTGATATTGACTTGATGACCTTGAGATGTTTTGCCTCCTTGTTGCATGACTTTTTTTATTCTTTGACTGATAAACTCTGTGTGTGTGTGTGTGTTGACTGTGTATGACATGATATAATACCCTAAACTATGATATGCAACTTGTGTGATAGTGATTGTGAATGAACCCTATTGGACTGACCTAGTGTGGTCTCGGGAGCTCATCAATTGATTAGCCTTGCCTACGTTGTACATGCAGAGACCTCATAGTTCGACACAACCAAATGATTTGAATATACAAAGCATCATGATTTAAAATGTGTGTGATACATGACAAACCTAGATAGACAAACCTAATGCCTCGGGGGCACATCGATTGATGGCCTTGCCTACGTCCCAGTCGCAGAGGCAACGTAGTTCGACTAAAGTCTACGACTGACTTAACATGACGGACTTGACATGATTGACATTGACTTGACATGATTAGACATTTGGGATTTCCTTTTTTTTTTGATGTTTTCTAATGTTTTTGGGATTTTCAAGACATTTTCGATGGTGTGACGTTATGTACAAGGTGTTAGGGCATGGAACAAGGATTTTCCCCCAGTCAATAAGATTTGGAAAATGGAGTGGATAATGTGACGAATGGATGCTAGATGTCAATCGTTCCAAGAATGGACAAGACAACCATTTATTATGAGTGATGGTGAAAAAGTCTGATTAGAATGATGGTAGACGGAAGAGCGAGCTTGACTACACATGGCACCTATTTTCCAGGTTTTCACCATGGTACTTATCCATAGCGCCACCGAAGCGGTTTTCACTAATGGATGGATTTATTTCTCTTTACTTTTTCTCAATTTTTTTGGTGTTACAAAGATGCCTGTTTACCAGGCTTTCATCAAGGTAACCATTTTTTTGTTTTTTTGTATTTTTCCAAATTAAGACACGGATTCTTAGAGACTAAGCATAGAACCTTTTTAGATGTAGACTGTTGATAGGGGACAAAAGTAGCTCTCCTTCAGGAGTAGAGAGTTGGTATGCTCTTGATCCAAAGGCTTCTGTGAAAATGTACAGCCCCAACTAGTTAGGCTCAAACTTACCTGGTTTCTCTCTTTCAGCTTGGTTCTTAGGATTCTCCATTAATACCAGGTCACCAATGTCAAAGTGTCTATTGAGAACCTTCCTATTGTAACTACGACGAAGACGATTATGATATGCTTGTAAATGATCTAATGCTTTCTTTCTTCGCTCATCCAACAATTCTAGCTCCTGTAACCTAGAGACACGGTATTCTTCATCGTCGATATGACCCTTCAAGGATACCCGTAGAGAAGGTATTTCAACCTCAATAGGTAAGATAGCTTTAGACCTGAATACGAGGGAATATGGAGTGGCACTGATGGGAGTGCAAATGCTTGTGCGGTAAGCCCATAAGGCAGGATTAAGCTATAGATGCCAGTCACAACCAGCGTCATTGACAGTCTTCATAAGGATTCTAACAATTGTCTTATTAGATGCCTCGGATTGGCCATTACCTTGTGGGTAATACAGAGTGGAGAAATGGTGTTTGATGTGGAATTCTTCACATAAATGGCATACTTCTTGGTTCTTGAATGGGTGGCCATTGTTTGTGATTATGGATTGAGGTACACCATACCGACAAATGATATAGTTTAAAATAAACTTAGATATTTGTGTGTCAGTTATGTATGTCATGGGAATAGCTTCAATCGACTTGGTGAAGTATTCAGTGGCGGTGATGATGAATTTGTGGCCATTGGATGATGAAGGGTGTATCTTACCTATGAGGTCAAGTCCCCATTGGGGGAAGGGCCATGGTGAAGTAATTGGGAAAAGTTCCTGCATTGGTGCTCTTATCAAGTCTCCATGTATTTGACATTGTCTACATTTCTTTACAAAGACGTATGAGTCTTTCTCCATCGTAGGCCAATAGTAACCTAGTCTCATAATCTTGTGGGCTAGAGTGGGACCACTCGAATGAGATCCGCATATACCCTCATGCACCACTCACAAAGTTGTTTGTTCTTCTTCAGCATTGAGACATCTCATAAGGGCATTATCTAAGGTGCGTTTATATAGGGTTTCTCCGATAATGGTGTACTTGGCTGACTTTCGAATGAAGGTTTGACGTTGGTTATTGGACAAGTCTTGAGGTAGGGTTTGGTCAATGAGGTAATCAAATATGGCTTTATACCAAGGAGACGTAGGACCAACAATGGTACACGCGATCACAGTATCAGGGACATCATAAGTAGGGACCAACAGCTATTCAACCAGAAACTCGAACTTAGGCACATTACTCAGAATATCCAATAAGGAACCCATGGTTGCCATAGCATCTGCAGCTCTATTCTAGATATGTCGTATCTATTGAAAAGTTATGTCATTAAAATACTGTTTGAAACTATCAGCCATGCGCTTGTAAGGTGCAAGCTTCTCATCCTTAGTCTCATAATCATCATTCACCTATCGGATTACCAGTTGAGAGTTGCCAAAGACATGTAGGCTCTTAATGTTCCATTGAGCTACCATTTTAAAACCTGTGACTAAGGCTTCATATTCTGCTATATTGTTGGTACAAGGGAATGCAATCCTGAATGATTTGGGAATGGTATCACCTTGAGGTGTGACAATAAGATACCTTCTCCTGAACCACGATTAGTATGTGACCCATCAAAGTATAGTTTCCATTCAGTTTTATAGCCTTCCTTTCGATATACTGAATGTCATACTCGCTAAGTATCATAACCCATTTAGCCAATCGGCCTATTAAAGTTGCCTTACTTAGGAGGTATTTAAGTGGATCAGTCTTCGCAACCAACATTATTTGTTAATTGAGCATATAGTGCTAAAGTTTTTGGGTAGCAAAAACTACCGCAAGGCAAGCACGTTCTATGTTACTATAATTCAATTCATAGCCCACTAAGGTACAACTGATATAATAAACCACTCTCTCATGACCTTGATCATCGTGTTGTGCGAGAAGAGCCCCTAATGTCGACTAATTTGCTAAGATGTACAGTATCAATGGTTTTCCCTCTGTCGGTGGCATTAAGACTGGTTGAGTAAGCAAATAGTCCTTGATTTGCTAGAAGGCCTCTTGGCATTTAGGTGTCCACACAAACAGTACTGCTTTCTTAAGTAGATGCTGAAATGGATGTATTTTATCCACCAGTTGTACTATGAAATGCCTAATGGACTATAATCTTCCTTGTAGAGTTTTGAGTTGGCCAATGCTGGTTGGAGGAGGCATTTCTATGATAGCTCTTACCTTCTCTGGATCCACTTCAATGCCTCTTCGAGAGATGATATAACCTAACAGTTTTCCTGATTTCACCCCAAAGACACACTTCTTCGGATTTAGCCTGACATTGTAATTCTCTAGCCTTTGGAATATCTTGTCTAAGACTTTCAAATGATCCTCTCTCGTTTTTTATTTTGCTATAATTTCATTGACATAATCTTCCATAAAAGTATGTACAAAGTCATGGAAAATCGTAGTCATGGCCCGTTGATAGGTGGCTCCTGCATTCTTAAGGCCAAACGGCATAACATTCCAACAATATGTGCCCCATGGACATGTGAAAACTATTTTGTGTTGGTCTTCAGGTGCTATTTTAATCTGGTTGTATCCAGAGAAATCATCCATAAGGGATAGCATCTCGTATCCTACTGTCAGATCCACGATCATGTCGATATTCGGCAAAGGAAAGTCATCCTTATGGCATGCCTTATTGATGTCTCTAAATTCAGTGCAAATGCGAATGCCCCTAGTTGGCTTAGTCACTGGTACAAGATTTGATATCCAATCTGCATAGTCTATTGTCCTTATGAACCCTACATCCAAGAGTTTCTTAAGTTCTATCTTGACCAATAGAGCAATTTGCGGATGCATTTTCCTCAACTTCTGTTTGACTGGTTTGGTACTTGGATATAGTTGTAGATGATGCAATATTAGGTCTGGATCCAACCCAGGCATGTCAGCATACGACCATGCAAATTTTATTTGTCTCTTTGTGAAGAAGTCCTTAAACTCATGTTTTTTTGTCTCTGTTAAAGAAGCTGCAAAATATACCTTTCGAGGATTCTCTTTTGTACCTATGTTGACTTCAACAGATTCTTCTACTAGCATTGGTGACTTTTCCTGTTCAAAGGGGAGAATATTTAAACCTCTATCCTTGGGTGCCTCAGAGAGGTTTTCGCCCTCGGATACATCTTTTCTTTTGAATTTTTCATCGTCCAAAGGCGCCTTTCGGTTTTCACCTAGAGACTCATCATTTTTATTTTCATTGTCTTTTTTCTTTTCATTCTCATTTTTGTGACTAGAGGTGTAAATAGACTCCCCAAAATATGCTTTATCATCCAAGTCTATGGTAAAACCTTCCTTATGATCCCCTCTTGGTATACCTTCCCTAAGTTCCATGAACTCAGCAATTGCTTCATCGTTCTTGAATGTATCTATGATAGGTGTACCTTGTTGATCCTAGTCGATAAGTTCGGGATAGATAAGGGGCATGTCATCATCGGAGTTCCTAAAGGTAGCTACAGACAAGGTGAGTATAGAATAAATGACATGGTCACAAAATTTTTGGACCAACTCCTTCTTGTTCTTTTTCCTAGGGGTAGGGATGCTCTGATGTGGGACTATAGTGAGGGTGGATTCGTCAAAAGATGGTTGTTTAGGTGCCCAAGATGAATGATCAAGGGTTTCCCAATAATAGTTCTCTTGCCATTCTACCTTTGACAAGTGTTTCTTAGGACGAGGACTAGATTGTTTTGGTACAGGTTTCACGTTGAGGTCCAATTTTCCAAATAGGGCATCAATATTCATGGTGGTAGTAGATGAAAGGGATTCCCATTCATCATCGCTAGAGCAAGGGGATTCATCATAAATTGGAGGTTTTTCATAGAATGGGGGTTTGTCAAAAACTAGGGGTAGTGGTTCATGAGATGTCTCGATGCCAGCATATTCACCCACTTCCTCTTGAAATGATGATGAAGTACTAGGACACCCAATTCTAAGCGGTTGACACCCTAGCCCTAGATATTTCAGTCATGGGTAGACAGTAATCAGTTCTGTCCTTCCATTCTAATAGAGTCCTAACCCGTTGTGTCCATCATAGCCTTCCTTTTGCATTATCTTAAATCCTTTTCCATACTGGTCCTTGGCTATTTGAATAGACGGGGAGGGGTATTCATGTTCTTCTTGATATAACAAGGAATTACCTTGATCCACAACTTCGTCACTTAACTCTCCCCATTTGGTTAATGTCATTGTAGGGGGAACATGAAATGTGACCACTAACTATCTTCTATCTTCCATAGGTAAGCCATACGCCTTAGGTGGAATTAGTTGAGTGATGCAGTATGAGGCCTTTATATTATATTCACCACAGCCCTTGCCTTGGATCTCGAGTTTAGGAGTGGATGATGGTGGTTGGAATGAAATGGGCTTAGTGAGACGTGATGGGTCAACGTATTGGGATAGAATGGATGATGAGGCCTCTTGATTAATGGGTACTTGTCATGGTGGAAGGTCCCTTAGGCTTGTACAATATTGGAAAGGTTCTGGATCACCATCAATAGTGATCTCAATGCCATTATAGGGGAACTTGAGACATTGATGGTATGTTGAAGGGACGGCTCTCATTGCATGTATCCAAGGTCTACCTAACAACAAGTTGTATGGAAGGGTGAGATCCAAGACTTGGAAGCTGGTGTTCAAGATTGTTGGGCCAATTCTGATAGGGAGCATTACAACTCCTTTGGATGACCTTTCTTCATCATCATAAGCCTTAATGACTATACTTTTGGAAGTGTCTACACAGTCTTCTGAGAATCCTAACGCCTTAACCAATTTAAGGGTACATAGGTTCAAACCTACTCCTCCATCTACCAAGACTCGTCGGACTTTGTTTTGATGGATTAAGACTTCAAGATGTAAGGGATCATTATGATCTGACTTTTTAGTTGAGTAGTCCTATTGAGAAAATGTTGCATGGTGCGAGTTGGTCAAATATCCCACCATTTCTTCGAAACGATTGACATCCAAATCTGTAGGAACCATTGTATTCTATAGAGCTTTGTCAAGGATGGATCGATGTTGAGGTGATAAGGTCAACAATTCCAAGATAGATATTTGGGCGGGGGTTTTACTCAACTAATCGAGAAGGTTGTACTTGAACTTGGAAGCTTGGGTAGATGGCTCTGAAAAAGGACCAGGAATTGTAATCTTAGTTTTGCTTGTGTTTACATTACATTTTGGATGCTTCTTAATGGTGAAGGTATAGACATTCTCGTTTGCGGCTCGGAGGTGGTTTATGATCTTTCATTTACCATAGTCATAGTTGGTATTGTTATAGTTGGCAAATGGATTATTTGGGGGTCCTGAACTGGAGGCTTTTCCTCTTGTGTGGTCATGTAACGGGTCCGTGAAGACCTTATGATCACTCTTCTTAGTGTTTTTCTTCCCACCAACCTCTATGGTTCCGTTTTCAACAAAGTCTTGTATGATTTTCTTGAGTTGACGACATTGTTGGAGGTTGTGTCCTTTGGTTCAATGATAGTCACAAAAAGAGTTATCATCCCACCATGAAGGTTTGAACTGTCCAGGATCATATTCTCTTGGTTCCAAAGGTTTGATAAGATTATGTTTAATCAACTCCATGAAAATAGTCTTGATTGGTTGTCCCAAAGGTGTAAATTCACGTGTAGGAAATCTCCTTTGTTGTGGTCTTTGTTGTTGTGAATTTTGGACATAGCTAGCTTGTTGATCTAGACTGTTCATTGTATCTTGATTGGGATTGTAACCCCTAAGGGTGATAATTGGTCCCGTATGTATGTGTTTAGCATCAATAATGTCATCATTTGTAACATTCTTGTTCCTAGACCAGAATTTATTTCTATCATTTGGCACGTTTTGATCTTGGACAACCTGATTTCTGCTTGGTACTTTCATTTCTCCTTTGTCTATAAAGCCTTTCTCAAGGATGATTCCTTTTTGTACTAAGTCTAAGAATGAAGTACAACAATGTACCCTTACATCACTTTGCAATTTGGGGTTGATGTTCTCTAGGAATATTGTGACCTTTTGTTTTTTCGGTATTTCAACTGGACACCTACTAGCTAGACTTCGCCATCTTTGGAAGAAGGTGGTGAAATTTTCACCATCTTCTTGTGTCATGTGGCACAAGGTTGCAAATTTTACCTCATTGTCTATGTTAAAGGAAAAAATTTCAATAAACTTCTCAGCTAATTCGCCCCAAGATTGTATACCATATGGTAATTTAGAGAACCATTCCAGTCCTATCCCGACAAGGGTTCATGGAAATAGTCTCATCAAATATGTGGGGTCATACGATATGTCCATGCATGTTGTTGAGAACTCTCTAATGTGTTCTATAGGATTATTTTTCCCATTATACTTAGGCAAAACCGGTATATTGTATCCATGGGGGAAAGGTGTCATATAGAGTGCTTTATTAAATGGACATGGACATAGGTCTTGTGCTAAGATAGTTCATTTTCCAGACATAGACATGTTGTCCATCTGCTGTTGAAGAGCTTGCATTTTTTTTTGAAGGACATCAACTTGTGTCAAAGACATGGTGTTCATGTTATTTGGATCAATATAGGTGTTCTGATACGCCATGTTTTGTGATGGGTTATGATTGGGTGAGGGAATATATCCTATGAAAATGTTCTGATTCGGGATAGGGATATTTCCTGTCTGAATGGTCTAAGTTGGTATCGGAATGCTTCCTGTCTAAATTGTCTGATTTGGTATAGGGATGCTTCCTATCTAAATGATTTGGTTTGGTATAGGTATATTCCCACCAACTTTGGATCTCTTAGTAGTCGTGTTGGTGCCAAAGGGGTTGGAGGAAGTTGCACCCGTAGTGAATTGTAAACCTTGTGTTATATTAAAAGGAATTGTGTTTACAATTGATGATGTTTGTGTTGGTATCCCTATTGGTATCACTGCGGTTATTTGGGGAATAGACACAATTGATGTCATAGTTTGTGTTGGTTGGGTTGACAATGTTTGTAAGGTACGAATATCAAATCCTATGGGTAGTTTAGCACCATCTGCTAGCAATTTTGCGAGATAGTGTTGAGGATCATTTAGCAAACATTCATCCATAAAGGATGCGAATTCAGGATCTTGAACTGCTGCATCTATTTCTTCTATGTAAATCTAACCATGTGTGTCTCTAGTGGCATGATTTTCTAGCAAAGGCTGGTGTGGTCGTTTACTTCCTGATGGTTGGTTTCCGAACGGATTGACGAATTCGTTGGGGTTCGTCATTTCTTTGTGTTTCTTTTGGGATATTGTTTCGACCATGAAAGATTTTGCTCAAAATGGGGAATGCAGACTATGTCTAAAACTGGTATGACCTATGTCTATGTTTTTTGGATTTTTTTGACACTAAATGACGTTGCTAAAATGGTTCTAACAAGATGTATACTAAGATGACATGTGACAGGACTGACAATATGCAAAATACGAGTAGATTATGATGATAAATGAGTCTAAGATGAGTATAACCTACCACCTAATGGACTAAATGCATGCAAAGACTTGTTTTTGACCAAGGAACTTGATGGTATGACAGGGATGGTAACTCAGACCTTTATTGTAGCTAAGACGGATATGACACCTAGTGATGGTAACTAAGACGTATATGACACCTAATGATGCAAGGTTTTGAGCAAAATTTTTAGTTTTTAATCCAAGGTTGACCCTAAAAACCTAAAAAAAAAAGTGACAATGATGTTTAAGACCCAGCTTGTAGTTTTTGATGTTTTTTGTTGACAAGCAAATGTTGTTCACAATACAATTGCGGTTCAGGATTTCACAGATGCAATTTTGACAGTGTATGGAATTTTCCTGACAGTTGTGATTTTTCTATGACAAATGTGGCTTACTAAGACACATGCAGTTTACAAACTGACAGATGCAATTTAACGGGACACACGCGGTTTTAAAATTGACAGATGCGGCTTACATGCACACATGCGACTCAGGATGTGACAGATGTGACTCATGATATGTAGACTATGAAAAGTGAATGTTTTGATAGCTAGATGCAGCATTTCCTTTAACAGATGTGACTCTCTATGACACATGCGGCGATTAAACTGACAATTGCGACTCTATTTTTCGACAGTTGAAATTTTCTCAAAAGTTATTGACTGACTTTGGTTGTTTGATCAAGATTTTGACGAATACAGAAAACAACAAACATAGCAATCAATGTATTTTCAATTTTGTGATGGGAGGATTGTTTAAGACTCGAAAACATGTACAACCTAGGCTTTTAGGACAATATTTATTGAATTCTTACTTGGATTTCTCCAGCTATGCATATTTATGGCAAATGACTAGTAGCTTGACACCACTAGCTCCCCTCCACGACACTCACTTATACAGGGCAGCCAAGCTACTGTATCCATGAAACTCCCATGGCATACATTTCATTTCCACACATAAACTGTAAATATGTAAGATGGCTTCACAGGGCTGACCCTGTTGCGCCAACAAATAGGTAGGATTTTGGTAACTCTACAACAAGGTGTTTAATAAGGGCATTCCATTTGTGGGACACTATCCAACATCGGGGAGAGTCCATTTCTATCCATCTCATCAAAATAGTGCACGTGATTCATGGGGTTTCCCCAAGAATCCTCTTTTATATACCGGTTGGAAGTCGCTTGGCTTTAGCATGCTACCGGTCTGAGTTATCTTGGGGTGAGTACTTTTTCTCACCAAGATAGGCCCAACTTCTAGAGTTAGCAACCATTTCTCTTACACCCAGGATCGCATGACTGTGCAAGGGGAGAGGATACTTCGGTGTACTGAATCGTAAGGGTTTACAGATATGTGCAAAGAACCAAACAAAGAAGACAGTGGTTCTTTTTAACCCAAATGACAATTTTCTATCTATCCATCAGAAAATTCATTTTAAGCTCCACGATAATTGTCTATCTACCAAAGAAAACTTGTTAAATAAATAAAAATATAGGCATTAGGTCCTGCATGCAAATTTATCAGTAGTTTATGGTCTTCAGCTTTCGTCCTGCAGAAAATTGTCTTAGGTTTTTAAATGTCTTCAAAGCTTTGTCCTGCAAACACTATGTTATTCCCCCTTAACACAATTGACACAAATATTTGTGAAAACCCAAACAAGCTAATAAAAATGAAAGGTGAAAATATGGATGCACGGAAATTGATAAAAAAGTGAAAAAGTGTTACCAGCTAGATGCGGCTTTTGGAGCCATAGATGCAGTTTGACTGTTGACAGGCAGATGCGGTTCACAAATTTGTTGACAGGCGGATGCGGTTCATGACTTTGCGGATGTGGTTCTTGATTACAGATGCATCACTATTTTTGATAGATGCGGCTCTCTAATATAAATGTGTTGTTTCCCTTAACAAATGCGGTGCACCGTACGGAAAATCTGCAAAAACCAGAAAACAGCAAACGGAAAAATGGAAAAACGAAAAAAAAAGATACGCAGATTTTGAAGCGTGTTCACGTCGGGTTCACCAAATGTAACATTAGAATAAATCTTCTTGATAAGATCTGCAACTAGAATGAACAATTGTTAATCCTAATCTAAATCAAAACTAATCTAAAAATCAAACAATAAAGAACGAAAATGAAAACATGATAAAAACTAAACAAACTAAATTGATCTCACTAAATATGCATTCATTCCTTCGAATTATCTCCATTGCTCTTCTCCATTTTTCCTTTTTAGTATTCTTTCCCTCAGATTTCTATGTTTGAATGCAAGTATAGTATTGTCGAGTGTCTAAGCAAAATATCGAAGACTGTTTCTTCTCAAAAATGTATAATGATTTCGAGAGGAGGAATAATGATAATGACAGGCCATTTTATAGATTGTGTGTTTTCTAACAATTGGCTCAGATTGAAAGAGAGATCGACGGATGAGATTGATGAATGCCATGCGATGTGAGTTCTATGAGATAGAACGTGAGTTAGAACATGAATCAGAACATGAGTTCAGGAAAGACTAAAGATAGAGACTAACTTAGAACGTGAGTTAGAACACAAGTTCAAGATCTTAATCTCCAAAAATAGAAGAAATAGGCTTTGTATGCAAAAGACAAAGTTAGAAGTTGGAGAATAATGCATTCAAATGCAAACATGAGTTAATTAATTAAATAAAAAAATTTAATTAATAGACATATCATGCATATGAGTTGGAACTAGTTAACTGACTAGTTGTGACAGAGAGTCCTCTCATAGAAACAATCAAATGTTGAATCCAGAGATAACTGGAGAACTAAAAATAGATCTCAAGTCAAAAGGTGAGTGAATGATTAGATAACTGATTGATAGAGGAATGCGACATAAATAATTAAATATGAATTAAATATTAATTTAATTCAACATTCAAAAATGAGAGACTTAATTAAATAAATAAAGATAATTTATTTAATTTGACTGTTGAAAAGGATAATATGAATAATTAAATAATAAATATTTAATTATAGTTTGAAAAGGGAGTTCAATGAATAATTAAATAAAGATATTTAATTATAGTTGAAATATGACAAAGGGGTAATTAAATAATTAAATAAATATGATTTATTTAATTGATAAGGAAGAATTAATTAGTTAGGGAAATAATTAAATAAATATGATTTATTTAATTAATCAAGGTGAATAAAGATTAATAATGACTTAATGAATTAATTAAACAAGGGTATTTAATTAATAGAGGAAATATGTGTTAGAAAGGGTAATTAAATAATTGACATTATTTAATCATGACCATGAACTATAGAAAATTATGTCGAATGTGTACTCGCAGGCCTAGACCAATTTTCGGTATCTACACAGCATACCATAAAATAATTTTATTAACTCTGATAATTTGTAGCATACGATACAACAAGTTTAATAACTATAAATTTGCAGTGTTACCATATGCTTAGGAAACTTTGAACAAAAACTAATAATTGAGTTCTTTTTACTTTTAATTATTTTCAATTTTTTTTACTGAACAACATCATGTACTTTAATGGTATATTATTATTACATCGAAGGTATGTCTCTATATGAACTTTCGAAGTTCATATTTTCCTCCAATGGATATAAATGCACTAGAGGGCATGGTTGATAGTTCATTCCTCGCCAACTGTTGATTGCAGATGAGATGAGATTTTAACTTAGGTAAATCTAAAACAACTCATTTACACGATTGGAGGATTGCTCCTATATATTTTCAATCCTTTGTAACCTTCAATTGGAATTTGTCTCACCCTGACTGAAATTGCCACAGAAGTCTGATAGACATTCACTTCCACCCCTAACTGGAGAACTAAAGTTCACATTCACTTCTAGCCCTCACTAAAATTGCATGGCTTACCCTTATCTTAACAGTACCTCCTCTTTCGATTTCCATGCAAAAATTTAGCACTTAAACTGCACTTTCATTGCCATTATGCTTTTAAAAATCTCTCACAACTCTGTTTATTGTCATTGTGAATGGATTAAAGCAACAGTCGAAAGAATTTTGAGGTAAATAATTTCCAACAGTTTATGTTTGATATTTTCAATTTTCATTTTTTCAATGTCTTTCTTCAATTGTAAAGTCATTGAGAAAACATTTTTCCTTTTCTTTTTGAATGCCTTTTGGCCCAAAAAATCCAAAGTTAGGTTATCTTCTTACCTTGAAAGAGCATGTAGAAAATAAGTGAGGAAAATATGGCATGTAGAAGTGCAAGAGTTTAGGGCTTTTAGTTTTTTTTGTTGCCCCATTATACCCACCTGAGTGCTTTGTCTATGGCACATTTTGGGCATATTGTAGAGGTTTTTTGCATGAGCAAGAGAAGTTAAAACAACTTATAGTTAGTTTCCACATGGTTGAAAAAAAATTGGATGTTGGTTATGTGGTGTGTGTGCCTTCAAGACTATGTTACCTTGAAGATTGCATTTATCATTTATCTGAAGAATTCTTCTAAGAATAATTTAATGTATCTTAATATAAGTTTTGGACTTCCTATAATAACAAAGTTGAAAGGAAACTATTAAAAGGCATTTTGTATGAGCTAATATCCTGCAGCAGACCAAATAAGATTTGTAGGTCCTAAAGTAGATTGATAGGACCTAAGGTTGTGTAAGGAAAATGACCTTTTGGAATACCACAATAGCAATGCCTCCTTTAGAAACTTGTCTTGAAAAATTGTGTAGCATTGACCCAATTGGAGTCTATCTTCAGGGAGGTTAAGTAATCAAGTTTTATGGGAAGTGTTTTATGCTTTTGATACCCCTTTGGAGGAAAAGAGAGATGTGTCTCTTACAATTGGTATTTTTTGTATGAAGGAGTTTGGTTTCATTGCTATCTAGGTTTCAAAAAACATATCCAAACGTGATTATAACTTAAGGTTAGAGAAAATTTAAGTGATAGATGAAAAATGATTAAAGGAGCAGTGACCTCCCAAAAGTGATAGAGACTACATTAAATAGTGAAAATTGCTATGTTGTCCTTCACACAAAAAAGAACTATAAGAGTATGTGTTTTTCATAAAGGGAAATCTTTCATAATGCCACTGTCATCTTCAAAATTCATTAGAAGACATTGCTAATGAACAGTTATAACAAAGGCCCCACATTTGAGATCTATGAAGTACATATTTGTTTTGTGTTTCATAAGATCTTTTGTTGGAACAAAACAATGGACCTATTTAGAAATGAATATATTTCCATGGCTAGATGTTAGGCACATATTGAAAGAATTATTTATGAACATATTAACTATGAGTTCATCTAGCAGGCTTCAAAGATGTCTTTCCTTTGAGATACATGTAGAAAATTATTGGAATATGAACTCCCATCCATCTATTCAAAGGAGAAGAAAATAATAGAAAAGATCTCTTCACAGAGATGATAGATGTAAAACTTGCACTATGTTCTAGATCTCTTCATAGAGATGAAGGAGGCAAAGATCTCATCACCAAACAAGCAACTACTAGACATAGACAAAGTTTTCAATAATCAAAATATACTATATTTGAGGCATTTATTACAAAAAATAAAAGATTATTGAGTGGATGTTATTGGTGTGTAGATGGAAGATGTCCATCAATGATAAACTCTAATACCTAAGGACAGTGCTTCAAATCAGAAATAATATAACAATGAAGTTAACCAAAGAATAAAAATAATATTTAATAATTCAAATTATATAGAAAAATAAAAAATATATGCTTTATATTTCAGATTATTAATGATAAGTATATAGTTGTGAGTTGTGTTACCTGAGATATGTACTCAAGGAACATTTTATTGTAATACAAGAGAATATACCAATAGTTTTGAAGGAACATGCATAATGAAAGGATGAAAAGGGTCACTATGCATGGCAATGTGTAAATGAAAAGGGACATATTAGAATGCGGCAGAGTTTTAGTAGCATTATTCCCAATGGACAAAAAAAGGTTCATCCTTAGATGGAACTAGAGCACCCTCATAAGAATGGTTCTTAGAATGCCAATGTAAAGAAAGTTGAGCCTTGGAGAGTAATCATACGTTGTTTTCCTAGTGAAAATTCACTACTTGTCAAATGAATTTGATTTGAAGTATGGAAATATTGAAATTTCTTAAGAAATAGGTGATAAAGCTTTTAAAATTTCTACAATATTGGTTGGTTCTATGTCTTGTCTAGCTATTACCCTTGTGCTTCAGGGTCAAATGTTAGGGTTTAGGGGTTTATTTCCCTTGTTTAAAATTTTCACATCAATTGAACCCTTATGTTATTTTTTCATGTTGACCTATTTCTCTGGGTAGTCGAATGCTTAAGTTATCATTTGAGCCTTTTATGTCATGCATGTACCGGCCCCCTTCACCTAGTCGATTGATCTTGTTTTGTCCAGTTGTTTTTTGTGTCATTAGATTGATGGATCTAATCTTGGTCGTTCCTCACTCGCCTTGCATGAGTTTCCCATGATGTCACAAATAAATGGTGAGGTGTGAGAGATGTTGCCACATGTCACTTATGGTAGTGGGGCCCAGCCTTTGATTTCCAGCAGTTTAATAAAGTTTTTATAATCAATGGTCGTCATGTGATTGTGAAGATTAATCATGGTCGTTCTTTGCCAACCACGCACAATTAAAATAATAGTCTTGAATATTTTGTGAGGTGTGTGATCATGTGACATGTGGACCTACTTGGTGACACAGGGAGGCTAGTTGGGGCTCGTGAATGACTTGTGTGTGTTCTAACTTGGGATCATATCGTTGGTCGATGGGCTTGCCATATGAGAACATGGAATTTTCAAATATGATTGACTCAATCTAAGTTGTCTAACATGCCAAATCGCAGGCGCATCGATGACCTGAGTTCAAAATGTTGAACTAGCCATGTGATGACTATTTGTGTTCTGCAAATTATGGTAAACATTAATGGTGTAAGCTTTTTGATGGATATCAACCTAATGTCCATGTGTGCGAGCAATTATCTCTCAGAAATAATGATCAATAGTAGGCCAATTTCCATGAACCTAGAAATTAACAATGGTGAAATTGACATCAACAAATAATCACTCGCTCACTCATGTTGCAGTGGGAGCATGGATGATTAATTCATCATTGTGCTCAATAAATGCTTGAAGGTTATTCATCTAAATCATAGTGAATAAGATCCTGAATTCCTCTATGCTTCTGCATTTAGAGGTTGTTGTTTTTGCAAAGGTTTTGAGTTGAAGTCAAAAATGATCAAGCAAATTGCTTCTCTTTCATCAGTGTGCAAGTCTTTAAGAGTGAGTACACAAAAATCTCAGGAGAAGTCACAACAATGTGAATAGAGTGGTATTCCAAGTGCTCTTGGCTTCAAACAGGAAGACAATGGGTCCATCTTGAGTGTTATTAGATGAAGTTCTCGACTCAAGGGTCAAGTTGCAAGAGCAAAAGTGATCAGTTGTGGAAAAGAAAAGGGCTCTCTAAGGCAGTAGCATTCACCCATTGATGTCTCTAGCAGCTCCAATAGTGATGGTTCCAAGACTAATTCTGATTATCACAAGTTCCTCGTAGCTCTGACTAAATTGCCTGATGAAGATGAAGAGGTCATCACGGTATCTCCAGTTACCATGCTAGCACCATGTGTTGTTTCTATTTTTTGTGTTGGGAGGGGTGTTGATGAGGATAAGGTGTTGTTTTCACCTCCCACTAAGGCGAAAACATGAAGTGGTCATCTGTATCATGGTTGTGGTGTCACTCTGGGTTCTAGATAGTGGTATGGTTCTCTGTTTTTCCAATTTTGTGTTGATGCTATTTATTTTTGGGTCTGACGTGCACAAAAATGACAAGGCCTTGGTGGTTTTTCATTGTGACTATGGTGGCACTGACCGGTTGTGTGGGTTGTTGCAAATTTTGATTCCCTTATTCAACAAATGATAGTATCCAACTGCCCGGGAATTTTGAAATGCAGATGAGATTCCATTTTGAAATGATTTTTTGCTAAATGTAAATGCAACTGAGCCTGAAGCTTGTTGCTCTCTAGTCCTATAAAAGAGATCTCAGGGCTCATTTTCAGGGGTCAGATTTTTGAATCTGGAAGGTCTAGGTGGTACACGTTGAATGCATATAATCCAAAATTCGGGATAAGTTAGCTGGTAAATTGTCTTGGGTAGGGAATGTATATGGGATAGTCTTGATATATTTTATGTAATTATTGATATCGAAAGAAATCTAAAAATTTTAAGGCAATTTCTCTCCTGTGTGTGTTGTGACAAATCATGAATGAAATTATCAAGGGTTCTTTCATTTGCCTTCAACAGTTCAATTGAATGTATGATTCTATTTCTTTCCTTAACTTAATGAGTTAATCAAATTCTTGAGAAAGGATTGTAGGTTTGTGATAATGTGCTAAGGATATAATAAGGAGTAATACTTTGAATACTGTGAAGTTTCATGATTTAATGCATTGTGAAAATTGTTCACTAATATCAGGGTTAAATTTATGTATAATTGAATATTTTGTATATGACTCCTACCCATTTGATGAGGCACTGGCTAATTCATTTTGAATTATTTCAAGTAGTTAAAATCAGGAAGCACCTACATGTGGACTCAAGGTCAAAACATTACTTAGTTAAAATTCTATTTGTTCTGAGATGCAAATCTCATATATCGCTCTTATTCCTAGCAAATATGTGGTCATTTGTGTAAAGCTCGGCCAAGCCTTTCATAAATCCGGTGTATTTGCACTTAGTAGGAATTTATTTGTGTTTTGAAGTGTTCTTACAACAATGGGTACCAAATGAGCACAAATGGGAACACCCTCCTTGGCCTCACATAGCATAAAGAGTAGAGGTAAAGCCTTGGGAAGCTTTACTTGTCAGTTGGCCACTGACTTTGATAATTCTTAAACATAGAGGTTGGCTACCTCTTAGAGATTTTCAAAGCTCAACTGGAAAAATCACCAACAATAGGCATGGTTGGGTAAGGAAGTAAGTTATTATTGTAGAGCATGATCAGTTGTTTGATACTCTAATAGTTAGCATACAAGTTTCCTACTATTTCATTTTGAGGTGTTTCAATATGTTGCACCAATTATGCAATGTGTCATGCAAGTTATTGCTTAATTTTTCATCAACAGTACCATCTTCTTATTGGAATTTATTGCCAATATAATTGGAACCTTTGCATCTATTCTATTATGTTAAAAAGTATAAATTATTAAGTTATGTTGTCAATGAGGTTTAAGGTTGAACATTTTTTTATACAATGATATTATTTATTTGAAATATATTTCAAGGTCATGGTCTAGTTATGTTGCAAATTTAAATATAACTAAGGCATGGTAGATGCATAATGCCAGATGCAAATTTTGTTTGTTGTTATTTGTGGTGATATTATATATTTGAAAAATCACCAACAATAGGCATGGTTGGGTAAGGAAGTAAGTTATTATTGTAGAGTGTGATCAATTGTTTGATACTCTAATAGTTAGCATACAAGTTTCCTACTATTTTATTTTGAGGTGTTTCAATATGTTGCACCAATTATGCAATGTGTCATGCAAGTTATTGCTTAATTTTTCATCAACAGTACGATCTTCTTATTGGAATTTATTTCCAATATAATTGGAACCTTTGCATCTGTTCTATTACGTTAAAAAGTATAAATTATTAAATTATGTTGTCAATGAGGTTTAAGGTTGAACATTTTTTTATACAATGATATTATATATTTGAAATATATTTCAAGGTCATGGTCTAGTTATGTTGCAAATTTAAATATAACTAAGGCATGGTAGATGCATAATCCCATATGCAAATTTTGTTTGTTGTTATTTGTGGTGGTTAGTTTCAGTTTTAGGAAGGCATCTTTTCTATACACGTCATCAACAATATCATTTGCTTATTGAAATATAGTGCCAACATATAATTGGAACCTTTGCATATGTTTTATTTTGTTAGAAAGTATAAATTATTAAATTATATTGTCAATGAGGTATAAGGTTGAACATTTTTTTACAATGATATTATATATTTGAAATATATTTCAGGGTCATGGCCTGGTTATGTTGCAAATTTAAATATGACTAAGCCATGGTAGATGCATAATCCCAAATTCAAATCATGTTTGCTATTATATGTGGCAGTCCATTTAAGTTTAATGAAGGCATCTTTTCTATACACGTTTCCTTCTTTATTCTTTTAAACTATCAACATTCTAGTCCGTTTAATAGTTCTAGCAGAAAATTCAAATTGGTACCTTATGGAATTTTTTATTTCATTCATACAAAAGCTTAATTTTATCCAAAATCCATACTATTTAAGTGGGCACCATATAAAATATTTGGACAAAATTTAACATTTGTCCCACTTTCTTTTTCTTTTTGTTCCCCCCTTAATTCTTGAAGAAAGGATAATTTGTCTCCTCTTATGAGATTCTAATGTGTTATAGTATGTTCCACTTGGAAAATTAAAATAATAAATGTGACTACCATGCAAGTCTAAAATATGCCACAATCCTTTTTCCATGAGTATATATTCCAGATTTGATGTATATGTTAATTTCCTAAGATATATTGAGCAAAATGTAAAAATTCCTCTTAGCTTCTTCAACATGTATGTAGGAAGTTTTAGACCTTGGGTTTGTGAACTAATGTATTATTTTTTATTGAATACCAAGAAGGATTTAATTTTTTAGTATCCCAAAAAAATTGTATTAGACGAAGAAATTAGAAAGAGATAGGTATTACCCAACCTAGAAGTGCTTGCTACATAACTCATATTTGATCTATGTTCTTTTCTTATTTGCTATGAAATATACAAATCAAAACTATGTGCCTATTAGTACCATTTATTTGCTTCCTAATTATTTTTCATGCCCAACCAATATAAAATATATATTTATGATGAATTATTTATAACTATGTTGCTTGTTTCGAGTACATTGATGTTTATTGTTTTATCATCACAATGAGATTTAAAAACAAGTTACCTTTCATACTATCCTCTCTAATTTTTGAAATGCAGAGCCTATAGTGGAAGATTGGAAAGTTCTTATGTCATGCTCAAGCTCTTCAATGGCCTCTATAGAGAAAGCAGAGTTCCTATCCTCAACATACCTTTTTTCAACAAATTAAATGGTCTAACTTCATAATCATCAAATTTTATTATCTTTGACAACATCTATTTCCTTGTCAACTGTAGAGAAACTACGTGGGTTGCCATGCTCTAATCCTGATGAAGAACAACTAAACTCAAAGGTCCTTTTGTGTGTACAACAAGAGATAATTTTATATTCAAATTTATGGGTCAAAACAGGCCTTGTCAATGGTGCACTTGGACAAGTTCAAGCTATAGTATACAAGGATGATGCAAATTTTCCTTCACTTCCATTGTTTATTGTAGCTCACTTCAAAAATTACATATGTCCTGCTTGGGATGTTAATAATCCAAAATGTGTCCCTATACACCCTGTGAGACATGGACTCCATCATCAAATCCCCCTAAAAATGGCATGGAATTTAACAATCCACAAATCACAAGGGCTTACACTAGATAAGGCAACTATCGACATTGGAAACATAGACCATAGACTGACAAGGCCTTACATTCATAACTATTTCTAGAGTTTGTCCACTATCAAACTTGCACATCAAACCATCCTTCACATTCCAAAGATATGCATGAATGACACAAAGTCCCTATGTAGCATGCCAGAAGCAAGAGGAGCAATGCTTATTGTCATCAAGTCCAAAATAAAATCTTGAACAAACACTCAATCTACACATATCTACATGGTTAGTTTCTCCAAATATGTCTACTATAATCCTCTACCTACACAATGCTTTTTTACATATTCCTTTTTATGCAACTACTTCATTGCTTACTATTATGTCTACTCAAAAATTATCAAGCAATTCACTAACCTTATCTACACTTCCACATTGTGCATACATTTCTATTTTAGAGGTGCAAGACCATATTCATACTTCTATTTTTTCTAGCAAGTGTTTCTTTTTGAATTTTTGTATACAAAAAAAAAAAATTATAGGATGGGAAAAAACATAACAAATATCCATTATTTGTCCCTTGTGGTACATAGTTGTTGAACTTTTATTTATCATGCCATTAGGTGATGCAATGCTTCACCGATCTTCCTTTCACCCTTGATTTTTTATCTAAGGGTGTTTTTGGTTTTAAATTGTAATTTAGAATTGTTAAAGATTAGCATAGCTCTAGTTAACTTAGTCTATTGGGTAATGCACCAATCTATGACACAATTTTGGCTCTTAAGATGCCACTTTTTTTTTTTGAAACTAGAAAAATCTGATTTGCACGAGAAAATGAAGATAGTTATGCTCTAAATTTCAAGATGCGGCAAGAACAAAAGTTGAAGTGCTCTGAGTCTAGTTTATAAGCTAATATTGTTTTTTGAAATTAGTGAAGATAAGGGGTCTCAAAACTGGGAGGAGGGTTCTATTTTTATCAAAAAATAGCATAGTGCCTGAGGGCTCCCCCCTTTTTGATTTACTTTTTTTTAGAATTTCTAAAATCCCAACAGTGATAAATTAGCTAACACCATGTAGTTTATCCTCGTTCTTTCGGATAATTTTTTTAATGAATATATAATATTTTATGAATTTTCAAAGTGGACACATATTGAAAAGCTTAAATTTGGGCATCCTTCCCCCTTAATTTTTTGTAAACTAATCAAAAATTGATTATTTATTTATTCATCATGTGTAAAATGAAGTCTAGTTTCAAAAAATGTAATTTATTTCAAGTTTTGATGAACGGGTAAAAATCTATCTTAAAACTAGCACATGTTGGTTTTTGACCAAAAACAAAGGCATTTACAATAGAAGCCATGGATCAAAACCTTAACTAAATCAAAATGAAAAAATAATTATACTTTTAGATAGCTAAGAGAGAGGTTAACGCTTTCAATTTTCTTTTTATAAACTTGTATTGAAAGGCATGCAAATGAGACGGGGGGCACATACATAAATATGAGAAAATTTGACAAATCCTATCAATTAACACATCCAAAGCAGGCCATTTGGCGAGTGCCAAATGTGGCATGCACCACATGTGATGAGTCATTTGGCAAGCACCAAATTTGGCGCACACCAAATGGCCTACTTTACACAAAACTAGAATTTTCCCTCTTTGGTGAACAACTTTGATAATGCTTAGAGTGCACAGTTTATGATCATAGATGCATAGTCGAGATTTTACCTTAAATACCTTCTCTAACTTGTTACCATAACTAGATAACTCTTTATCCCTCTAAAGTCTCTATCTCTCAGGTCTCACTCCCTCCCATGTGACCTAGACTACTCTCTCAGTCCAATCTCCTCTCTCAGGTCTCTTTCCATCCCACATAGGTAGCTAAATAAATCTATCTCTCCCTCTCTCTCTCTCTCTTTGGTATTTTGTCTCTCCCACTCCATCTCCCTCTCTTTGTTGCTCTCTCTCAAGTCTCTCCCTCCTACCCCCTCTCCCTCTCTTAGGTCAGTTAGTCACTCACTTCCTTTATCTCTCTCCCATTCCCTCTCTCTCACTCACTCTATCTCTCTCCCTCTATCTCACTCTCTCTTGGGTATCTCCATCCCCCCTCTCTCTCTCACACACACACTCCCTCTCTCTCTCCCACTCCCTCTCTCTCACTCTCTCCCACTTTGTCTCTCTCCCTCTCTCTCAAGTCTCTCCCTCCCACCTCCTATCCCTGTCTCTCTCAAGTATCTTTGTCCTACCCCCTCTCCCTCTCTCTCTTTGTCAAGTCTCCCCCTCCTACCCCCTCTCGTTGTCACAGTCACTCCCTCTATCTCTCTTCCACTCCCTCCATATCTCACTCCCTCTATTTGTCTCCCTCTATCTCTCCATCTCTCTCAAGTATCTCCCTCCCACCACCTCTCCCTCTCTCTCTCATGCCCTCTATCTCTCTCCCACTCTCTCTCCCTCTATCTCTCTCTCTCTCAAGTCTCTCCCTCCCACCCACTCTCCCTCCCTCTTTGTCTCTCAAGTCTCTCCCTTCTACCCCCTCTCCCTCTTTCAGGTCTCTCTTTGTCTCTCTCACTCACTCCCTCTATCTCTCTCCCACATCCTCTCTCTCTCACTCCCTCTATCTCTCTCCCTCTCTCCATCCCTCTCTCTCTCTCACTCCCTCTATCTCTCTCCCTCTCTCTAAGATATCTCCCTCCCACCCCCTCCCACTCTCTCTCTCCCTCTATCTCAATTATCTCCCCCCAACCCCCTCCATCTCTCTCAAATCCCTCTATCCCAAGTACTCCCTCTCCCCTAAGTACTCCCTCTCCCTCCCACACCCTCTCCATCTCTCAAGTCTCTCTCTCCCACTCCTTGTATCTCTCCCATTCCTTTTTCTCTCACTCCCTCTCTCTCCTACTCTCTTAGGTCTCTCCTTCCCACCCCCTCTCTCCCACTTTTTCTCCCTCTCCTTCTCTCTCAGGTGTCTCCCTCCCACCCTCTCTCCCTCTCCCTCTCTCTTAGGTTTCTTCCTCCCACCCCCTCTCCCTCCCTCTCTCTCTCACTCTCTCTCTCTCTCTATCTCTATGTCTCTCCCTCTCTCTCTCCCACTCCCCATCTCTCTCACTCCCTATATCTCTCCCCCTCTCTCTCTCACTCCCTCTATCTCTCTCCCACTTTGTCTCTCTCCCTCTCTCTCTCACTCCCTCTATCTCTCTCCCAATTTTTCTCTCTCCCTCTCTCTCTAGGTATCTCCTTCCCACCCTCTCTCCCTCTTTCTCTCTCTCAAGTATCTTCATCCTACCCCATCTTCCTCTCTCTCTTTTTCAAGTCTCCCTCTCCTACACCCTCTCCCTCTCATAGTGACTCCCTCTATCGCTCTTCCACTCCCTCCCTCTCTCACTCTCTCTCTCTCTCTCTCTCTCCCTCTCCCTATCCCTCCCACCACCTCTCCCTCTCTCTCTCTCAATTAGAGGGTTTATGGATTAAGGGTTTAGGTTTGAGGGTTGAGGGTTGAGGGATTAAGAGGGTATGGAGGCTGAAGGATTAGGGTATAACGGTTGAGGTTTGAGGGATTAAGAGAGTATAGGGGTTGAGGGTTAAGGGTTGAGGGATTAATATTGTGGAGGAGTTGACGGATTAGAGTTTAACGGTTGAGGGTTGAGGGTATAGGGATTGGGGGATTAGGGTTTAAAGGTTGAGGGATGAGGGATTAAGAGGCTATGGGGGTTGAGGGATTAGGGTTTAAGGGTTAAGGGTTGACGGTTGAGGGATTAAGAGGGTATAGGGGTTGAGGGATTAGGGTTTAAGGGTTGGTGAGGTTGAGGATTAAGGAGTATGAGAGGTGAGGATTAGGGTTTAAGGATTAAGGGTTGAGGGTTAGCAGAATCTGAGGTTGAGGAGATTAGGGTTCTAAGGAGTTGAGGTTAGAGAGTAGAGGGAGTTGAGAGATTAAAGAGGTATAGAGTTGAAGGATTAGAGTTTTAAGGTTGAGGGTTGAGGATTAAGAAGGATAAAGGGGTGTGGATTAGGGTTTTAAGGAGTTGAGGTTTGAGGATCTAGAGGTATGGGGATTGTGAGGGATTAGGGTTTAAGGTTTAAGGGTTGAGGGATTAGGGTTTAAGGGTAAAGAGTAAAGGGGTTGAGTGATTAAGA
>CM021101.1:472852227-472869623 GCA_007115665.2 Sequoiadendron giganteum | reverse complement strand
ATTAGGGTTTAAGGGTAAAGAGTAAAGGGGTTGAGTGATTAAGAGGGTATAGGGGTTGAGGTATTGGGGTTTAAGGGTAGAGGGTTGAGGGATTGAGAGAATATGGGAGTTGAGGGATTAGGGTTTAAGGGTTAAGGGTTGAGGGTTAAGAGGGTATAGGGGTTGAGGGATTAGGGTTTAAGGGTTGAGGGATTATGGTTTAAGGGTTGAGGGATCAAGAGGGTATGGGGGTTGAGGGATTAGGGTTTAAGGGTTGAGGGTTGAGGGTTGAGGGATTAGGGTTTAAGGGTTGAGGGATGAGGGATTAAGAGGGTATGGGGATTGAGGGTGTTGGGTCTCCAAAATGTAGGTTTTAACTAGAAGATTTTGCCAAGCTCTTACAACACTTTTGGCCAATGTACAAGGCCAATTGATGCAATTGTACCTTCTTCTCTTTAGGTTATGCTAGACCTAGGCGGGTGCACCTACGTCTATGTTGCAAATTTGAGATACATTTCTTGCTAAACAATCTACCCACAATGGTAATTGGAAGTGAATAGACAAAATCACTACACTTATTCCTACTACATAAAGGAAAGTATTTGAAAATGTTATTTTAAATGAACTTTATTTTTTGGGTTGTGACTGACCAATGTTTTCTATCCACATGGGCAATGGAGTCAAAATTATTTAGAATTCTAGGTGTTCCTCTTTCTGACCTAATCCAAGTTGTTAGACACCTTTGAAATATGAAATTTTATGACTGGCATATTATTTCATCAAATTTATGACTTGCATAAATTGTGTTAGAATGTCTTCCTACCAGGTTCTTCTTCAACCATCCAACAAAAATTCTAAAGTCACTATGATTTGTTTAAAAGAATTTAGTTCTATCTTGTAGACACTAGTTAATCAAATCACACACAGTGAAAAATACACTGTGATAAATCAAGGATATATTTGATATATTGATTTAAATGACTTAAAATTTTCTAATTGGAGACAACCAAATAGGAAATACAGAAATTATAGCATCTCAACAACTAAAATCAGAAAAGATGTCACCAATTTATTAATGTTTTCTCCATTACAATCTGTTTCAAGAAAAAATGTTCATCATCTGAGCTTGGTTATTGTTTCTGAATTTTTTTTGTCTCTATTCTCACTACTCTCCAACTGATTTTTTCAAATATTTATACTTTAATATTCCAAGGGTCGTGACCCTTCAATTTCCTATGCAACTGTCTAATATTTGTTAGTCATAAATTAAAATATTTAATTAAGTTGCCTGTATTGGAAAATTAAATATTTTATAAAGTTTTGCATTTGATTTCAATTTAATTCCTTTCCCGCCTTTTCATTTTACTTTACATTTCTTGTCCCCGTGGCCTTTATCATGTTTATTGCTCTACCATGGTCAACCATTTGACTAGCCACAATAAAGCGGTGGTTGCTCTTCATCGGTCATCTCCCAATGCTCAACCGCACCCTCTGACTTTTCAACCCATGGTAATGCAGTGATCTTGACTTGTCACGGTCTACTCTTTGTCATTACCGCTCAATCACACCCTTCATTTTTTTCTCTGGCAGTTCTGCGGTGACTAACATTCACTGCTATCTCCACCATTACCCGCATTACCGTTGTCTTCATTCTAGCCAGTTGCGGTATAGCGGTAATCGCTTACTGACCACCACATTGTTGCCTGATTGTTCATCGCACTACCACGATCATTGGCATAACCACTAGCAGTACCATGGTAGCCACCTTAATGGTCATGCCTTAACTATTTAACTCACCGCCCACTGTCTCCCACTGCTCAACTGTACCCTTTGACTTTTCAACCCGCGGTACTGCGGTGATCTTGACTTGTCACGGTCTACTCTTTGTCATTACTGCTCCACCATGCCCTTCATTTTTGTCTCTGGCGGTTCTGTGGTGACTAGCATTCACTACTATCTCCATTGTTACCCATGCTACCACTATCTCTGTTCTAGCTAGTTGTGGTATAGTCATAACTACTTACCGATGGCCATGTTGTCACCTGACTGTTCACTACACTACCATAGTCGCTGGCATGACTACCAGCGGTACCGCAATAGCCACATTAACCATCGTGCCTTAACTATTTAACTCACCACCCATCGCTACCTACTGACTATTACCTCTGTCGTCCACTAACTCTCTACCACAACACCACAGGCCCTGAGATGACCCTCTGTAGTGTAGCAGTAAGGATTACTTTCACTGTCGCTCATTGCCACCATTATACCGTAGGCTAGTCTGTGAGAAGCCATGGCAAAGTGGTAGGTGATATAAAAAATGAATAATGAGAGTGGTGGTGGTATGAATTGATCAGTATTTTAGGTGGTAAATGAGATGAAATTTTTTTTCATGAAAAGATATGAAAATATTATGGAATTTGTTGAGAAAATGTGTCTCAACTTCCAGCTTGAAGGTCCTATTTTCTTTCCTTGGCGAAATTTTGTTTTTTCTACCCTTTACCGCCATACCCCGCCTGACTTATTTTTTCCCCTAGTAGTACCACAGTGACAGGCTTAGCAGTTACCACCTTACCGTGGTCGGCAAAGACCTTCACCGCAATGGTCGCGGTTAAGCCGACAGTGGTGGTCTTGGTGGTTATCGCCATACCGCGGGTGGTGGGTCCACTCACCACAGTGAGACCACCTACAGTCGGGTCCGACAGTTACTACCATACCGCGAGTGGTGGGTCCACTCACTATGGTGGCCATGGAGAGACTGCCTACAGTTGTTTCTGGCAGTTACCACCATACCGTGGGTGGTGGATCCACTCACCGTGGTGGGCATGGTAAGACTACTAACGGTCTGGCTGACACCGCACTACCGCGGGGTGGCCTTTTGGCCCCTGTGGTAGCGTGGTTTGACCATCAATAGTCCCACAGACCAGTCACTACCATACCGCAGTTAGACCTCAACCTAGCTGCGAGAGCGTGGTGGAAGTTTGGAGGCGAGGCGAGTTGGGCTCGGTGAAGTCGTCGATGAGCTTGGATGAGCTCACTGCTATACCACAGGTCGACTCGGTTGGAGCTGCAGTAGTGTGGGTATGGTTGGTGTGAGCTTGGACGAGCTCACCACCATACCGCAAGAAAGTCGAACAAGCTCGGTGGTAGAGCGGTAAGGACTTAGAGAGCTTGGATGAGCTCGGGGCCAATTTTGACTGAGTTGGACTCAGAGTCAAAGAGTGATAGTGAATGCAGGAAGGACACATGGGTCAGTGTTAGGCAATGATTGGCTAAAGGCCAATGAAGTGTTAGTAGTTATTGCAGGTCACCTCAGGGTGGCAGACAAGACCTGATTTGGGTAAAGAAGTTAATGCTTGAGTGGCTCAATGTAGGGAGATCGACATGGGCAGATCGATTGCATGATTGGATGTCTGATTTATGAACCTAATAGTTGGCAATTGGTTGAGAGATTAATTGCAACGTATGACTTGGTAAGTCGAGTACAACAATGTAAGATTAAATTCGAACTGTATGTTAGAATATAACATTGTAACAGTGAGATAAGAATTGAAGAGAGTTGTTGTGAGTTGATTAGAGAAGACTGAACATTGTATGTAATTGTTTTATTATTGGAATACCATTGTCTTGACTTTATGTGTTGGGTTTTTTACCTAAAAAGGTTTTCCCATGTATATCTTGTGTCAATCTGTGAATGCTTAATTTTGTTATCTATTTTATTGGTTGTATTCATCTCAAGTAGTTTTAGAAGCTATTAGAACATGTTTATGCTCTTCTCCTCTATTGTATTAGTGTCAAGGGAATGTATTCCGCACTGTTGGGTCTTTAGATCCACCTCATTTTTTTCTTTCAATTGGTATCAGAGTCTGGCCCATTGTGTTATCCTTGAGAGAAAGCTCAATTTTTTGTGCTAATACTGTTTCAATGGGAGTATTGCATTGTTAAAACTTTTTTTTGTTTGAGATGGTGAGTACATCAGGTAGAGTAGATATTGAAAATTTTAATGGCAACAACTTTGAGTTATGGAAACTTAAAGTGGAAAACTTGCTAGTGGATAGAGACCTTTGGTTAGCAGTGTCTAGTACTAAATCACAAAGTATGAAGCAAGAGGATTGGGATCTTGCTAATAGAAAAGAAAGAGGTCTGATAAGATTGAGTCTAGCTGATTTTGTACTCCTAAATGTCCATGAGGAGTAGTCTATAGCTTCATTGTGGAAGAAGCTTGGTGATATTTATCAGGAAAGTCTCTGGTAAATAAGTTATTCGTGAGGAAGAAGTTTTACTCCCTCAAAATGGAAGAAGGTGCATCTGTTGCAAACCATCTGAACTCGTTTAATATGAGTGTTACTCAGTTGGCTTTTGTAGGTGTAAATATTGAGGAGGAAGATCATTGCATGCTCCTATTATGTTCATTACCTGACAGTTGGGACCATCTTGTGATGGCCATTGGAAGCACCACCATTGCTTTCAAGATGGAAGACGTTGTTGCCTCATTGTTATCTGAAGAGATGCAGAGGAAGTCTTCAGAGATGGCCAAAGAGGCTCTTTCTTTTTGAGGTAGACCAAAGGAGAAAGACAAGAAGAAGGACAAGAAGTCGAAATCCAAATCTGCAAGGAGATCAAAGTCTCCTGGTAAAAATTTCAAGGTGAGATGCTGGAACGGTGGGCAACCTGGTCATATCCGAAAGGACTGCAAGAAGAAGAAGAAGAAGAAGAATGCTTCTAAAAACAAATCTTCTCAAAGTGATGCAAACACCTTCATTGCAACAACCTTGAGAACTCAGGCATCATATGATGTCTAGTTGGTTGACTCAGGTGCGTCCTTTCACATGACGTCCAATAGAGAATGGTTCTCTAAATATGAGAAGTATGATAGTGGAAAGGTGTAATTGGCAAGTGATTCAATGCTGGAGATTGTTGGCAGAGGAAGAGTCAAAATTCAGTTTCCTGATGGGAGAGTCAAAGGGATTGGTGGCGTATTACACATTCTAGGTCTGTCTCGAAATCTTCTTTCTATCAGTAAGTTAAATGATGTTGGTGTAGAATTTTCCTTCACTAGTAGAGGATGTAAAATGGCTAGAGGTGCAATGGTGTTGGATAAGGGTGTTCGTACTGGCACTTTGTACAAGCTGGATGCACATCTTGTTCAATGTAACAGTGCCTCTATAAATTCAAGCAATGTTGCTCCTATAGAGAAAGATGAAGACACATCTCTGTTTGCAAATTCTTTGGAGGTAAAACTCTTAGCTGAGAAGACTATGCTATGGCATCATAGACTTGGTCACATAGGTGAGAAAGGTTTAAAAACCTTGAAGAATAAAAATCTTGTAGAAGGGCTTGATGATTATAACCTTGAGTCGATTTTTGTGAACATTGTATCTATGGAAAATAACACCATGTTTCATTTTATTCTAGTCCTCATAAATCTTTTGGTATACTGGATAATGTTCATTTTGTTGTGTTTGGTCCAGTTAATGTTCCTTCATTATCAAAGTCTAGATATTATGTTTCTTTTATTGATGATTGTTCAAGAAAGGAATTTGTATACTTTCTTAAAAGTAAATTAGAAGTGCTCAGTCGGTTTAAAGAATTTAAATCTTTGGTAGAGAATCAGACTGGAAGGAAAATTAAATATTTGAGGACAGACAATGGCAGTGAATTTTGTTCTGCAGATTTTGAAAGGTATTGCACTGATCATGGAATTAAAAGGTATAAGACAATGCCTTACACTCCATAGCAAAATGGAGTTGTTGAAAGGTTGAATAGGATGCTGATGGAAAAGGCAAGGAGTATGTTGAGCGTTGCTAGTCCGGAGCAAAATTTATGGGCAAAGGTTGTGGCTACATCATGTTATCTACTAAACTAATCTCCTTGATTTTCTCTTGTTGGTAGATGCCTTTGGAAGCATGGTCTGATAAGAAGCCCTCTCTGAGGCATATCTGTGTCTCTGGCTATGAGGCATATGTTTATGTGCCAAATGAAAAGAGATCTAAATTGGATAACAAGGCTATCAAATGTATTCTCATCGGCTATGGAGTTGGTGTGAAAGGATACAAGCTTTGGAACCCTGTTACTAAGAAGGTTTTGTATAGAAAAAGCATGATATTTCATGAGCTAAAACCTTCAGCAAGTGATCAATAGCTTGAGACAAATCAGAGTGACAAGAAGAAGGATGCAGTTGAGATTCCCCAAACTCTAGAAAGGGAAGAGTTGCATGGTGTACTTGAGATTGAGGAGAGCTAAAGCAGCTCTAGAAGTTCTGATGATGAAGAACCACAACCTCAGCTTGTAAGAAGGTCTACACGAGAAAAAAGGCAACCTGAAAGGTATGGTTTTTCACTGTTAAATTTGAACTGTGCCTATGCTTTAATTACCAGCACTGATGAGCCTAGGACTGTCAAAGAAGCAATCAACATGGCTAATTCGAATTCTTGGATGCAAGCCATGAATGAAGAAATGGATTCATTGAAGAAGAATGAAACTTGGGATTTGGTACCACTGCCTAAAGGGCGAAAGCCTATTGGCTTTAAGTGGATATTCAAAAAGAAGACATGCCTTGATGGTAGTGTGGAGAAGTATAAGGCACAACTGTTTGCAAAGGGATTTTCCCAAATTGAGGGAATTGACTATGGAGAGATTTTTTCCCCTGTAGAAAAGCTGACATCTATCAGATTCCTATTGTCATTGGTAGTTGTGTATGATTTTGAAATCGAGCAGATGGATGTGAAGACAACATTTCTCCATGGTGAGCTGGAAGAAGAAATTTATATGTCCCAGCTTGAGCATTTTTTTGAAAGAGGTAAACAAAATCTGGTTTGTAAGTTAAATAAATCTCTCTGTGGTTTAAAGCAATCTCCTAGAATGTGGTACTAGAAATTTGACATGTTTGTGTTGTCAATTGGATTTGTGAGATCAAAATCTAATCATTGCATTTATTACAAATATGAGAATGATCGTGTGCTTGTTATTACCCTGTATGTGGATGATATGTTATTCATAGGAAATAGTGAGTCTATGATTTTTGATCTTAAATCTCAGTTGTATGCAGAGTTCGAAATGAAGGATCTTGGTGTAGCAAGGTACATTCTTGGAATGGAGATAACTAGGGACAAAACAAATAGAAATATTTGGGTCAGTCACAGTAAGTATGTGAAAATAGTACTAGAGAGGTTTAGCATGGATGACTGCAAGTAGCTAGTTATTCCAATCATGTAGGGAATGAAGCTATCTATTGAAGACTGTCCAAAGTCTGCTACTGCGATGGAGGACATGAACAGTGTGCCTTATGCAAGTGTTGTTGGCAGTTTGATGTATGTTATGGTCTATACAAGACCAAACATTGCCCAAGTAGTGGGAGTTCTAAGATGATTTATGGAAAATCCGAGAAGATCACATTGGGATGGTGTGAAGAGAGTGTTCAGGTATTTGAAGGGAACTTCAGAATACTCCCTATGTTACCATGGTAGTTTGGTTGCATCATAAAAGACTCAACATCCATGGGTATGTTGATTCACATTGGGTAGGGGACATTGACAGCAAGCGATCCACCAGTAGATACACTTTCATGCTTAATGGTGGATCAATCAGTTGGATGAGCAAGCTACAGGTTGTAGTTGCTTTATCCATGACTAAGGAAGAATACATGGCTACAACTCATGCTTGTAAAGAGGTTACTTTGTTAAACCGTTTGTGTTCAGACATTGGATTTAATGCTAGGCAGATTTCAATTTGATATGATAGTTAGAGTGCCATTTTTTTGGAAAAGAATCCGACCTTTCATGCCAGGACCAAGCACATTAATGTGCAATATCACTTCATGAGGGATATGGTTGAAGATGGCAAGGTCAGTCTGGAAAAGGTTGACACCTTGAAGAATGTTACAGATGTTTTGACGAAGCCAGTTAGCACAGACAAGTTTAGATGGTGCACATAATCGATGGGCCTTGGGGCCTATGATCGTCAGTAAGCTTCAAAGTCATGAGGGAGCTAGAAGTGTTTGCCAAGTGGGAGCTTGTTGATAAAATGTGTCTCAACTTCCAGCTTGAAGGCCCTGTTTTCTTTCTTTGGCAAAAAAAAAAAAAAATCTACCCTTTACCGCCATATTGTGCCTAACTTATTTCTGCCCCTGGCGGTACCACAGTGATAGGCTTGGTGGTTATCGCCTTACCGTGGTTGACGAAGACCTTCACCATGGTGGTTGTGGTGAAGCCGTAGGCGGTGGTATGATAGTTACTGCCATACCATGGGTAGTGGGTTCACTCACCATGGTGGCCGCGGTGAGACCGCCTGTGGTCGGGTCTAATGGTTACCGCCATACCACGGGTGGTGGGTCCACTCACTGTGGTGGTCACGGTGAGACCACCTGTAGTCAGGTCCGATGGTTACTGCCATTCGCAGGCAGTGGATCCACTCACCATGGTGGCCACGGTAAGACTGCTAGTGATCTGGTTGACAGTCACTGCACTATCATGGGGTGGCCTATTGGCCCCTGTAGTAGTGTGGTTTGACCGTCAGTGGTCCCACAGACCAGTCACAGCCATACCGTAGTTAGACCTCAACCTGGCTGTGATAGTACGGTGGAAGTTTTGAGGCGAGACGAGTTGGGCTCGGTGAAGTCATCGGTGAGCTCGAATGAGCTCACCGCTATACCATAGGTTGACTTGGTTGGAGCTGTGGTAGTGCAAGTATGGTCGGTGTGAGCTTGGATGAGCTCACCGCTATACCACAAGTAGGTCGAATGAGCTTGACGGTAGAGCGGTAAGGACTTAGAGAGCTCAGATGAGCTCGGGGCCAGTTTTGACTGAGTTGGACTCAGAGTCAAAGAGCGACAACGAATATAGGAAGGACACATGGCTCAATGTCAGGCGATGATTGGCTAAAGGCCAATGAAGTGTTAGCAATTATTGTAGGTCACCTCAAGGTGGCGGATAGGACCCAATTTGGGTAAAGAAGTTAATGCCTGAGTGGCTCGATGCAGGGAGATCAACATGGGCAGATCGATTGTGTGATTGGATGTTTGATTTATGAACCTGATGGCTAGTGATTTGTTGAGAGATTAATTGCAATGTATGACTTGGTAAGTCGAGTACAACAATGTAAGATGAAATTAGAACTGTATGTTAGAATATAACATTGTAACAATGAGATAAGAATTGAAGAGAGTTGTTGTGAGCTGATCAGAGAAGACTAAACATTGTATGTAATTGTTTTATTACTGGAATACAATTGTCTTGACTTTGTGTGGTGGTTTTTTTACCTGAAAAGGTTTTCCCACGTATATCTTGTGTCAATCTATGAAAGCTTAATTTTGCTATCTATTTTACTGGTTGTATTCATCTCAAGTAGTTTTAGAAGCTATTAGAACATGTTTATGCTCTGGTCCTCTATTGTATTAGTGTTAAGGTAATTTATTCCGCACTGTTGGGTCTTTAGATCCACCTTGTTTTTTCCTTTCAGAATTAAAAGCGGGGGGGAATGTGAAGGCTATATAGGCCAAAAATAAGGCAACACTACATGGGTAAAAACTATTGTAGCATTGTAAAAGGGGGTGAATGATATTTTATGAGAAAAATAGTGAAAACATTATGTTCAAAATGGGAAAAAACCCTAGAGTTTTCCATGGAAATCTTGGATTCTAACAGTGGCTCCTATTGGGGATGAGTGTGTAGACACCTAAAAATGACTTAGGTCTGCAACCACTATTTTACCACCTTTCATTCTAACATGATTATGACATTATAATTATGTTTCTAACACACATTCAACTATTAATTAAATAATTTATAATTATTTAGCTAATTCATGATCTCTCATTCGTCATGATTATTAAATAAATAAATCTTATTCATTTAGTTAATATGTCACTAATTATCAAAGTCTTCTTACAATTAAATAGTCTTATTTATTTAATTAATTCTTATCATTAATATCCTCCTGATTATTAAATAAATATATTTACATGTATTGATTTAATATTTCATTAATTCCTAAATCCTCTTAATTAAATAGATTTGATAATTTATTTAATTAAATAGCTAATTCTTCTAAATTAAATAATTATTTTAATTATTTAATTATGGCATGTGACACTTCTATATTTTTAAATAAAAACAAATCATTTAAAAATATCTCACATGTTTAACTGATTCTTCATTTACTAATTAATTTCAAAAATCAATTACTGCTTATCTCACAAAATCTCTATTTTGAATTAATTAAATTCAAAATGGAATTATTCTTCTAAAAATCAAGTAATTACTAAAATTACTGATTTTATGAAATCTCATCCCTTTATCTTCTGATTTTTACTAATTTCATCTCAACTATCACATTCAGTCTTGATTTAATTTATTTAATTAAATCTTATTTAGATATGTGGGCATTTTTCCCTAACCCTAATTGAGAGTTGCCATTTTGAATCTTAACCATTGATTCTAGGGCATTTTATCAATATCTCATCTCATCCGTTTGTTCAAGATTGCATTTTCTATAAAATGACAATCTTGATCTTATTTTTTGGCCATCTCTTATTATTTTAGCAATTGCATTATCTTCATTATCATATCATCTTAGGCTTCCATTTTTACTTGCACATTAGGATTGAATTATAGTTTGCATATAGGTTATTTTATTAAATCCTTCAAAAGGCTTTGTCAGGACTAGACATTAAGAGTGTTGCTCACACATAATCTGAGGGCATCATTTATCATACCAAAGCTTGAGGAGGTACAATGAAAGTGAATCATGGAGGAGAGAAGATTGGGTGAGGCTATTCCAGTTTCATTCGTTTTTCCCTTATTTTCTAATGTATTTCATTGTTTGATGTTTTTATTAACATGTAGGTATTACTAATCATTTGATGGATCTTGTAGGAAAAATAATGTCATTACATTGGTGAACCCGACAATCTAACACATTTTTGCAGGTTTCGTACGGCTTCGGATTTTATTTTGCAAGTACAGGTGTATGGAATGCCGCAACCGCAAGCTCACGCGATGCAAGTGCTCTGTTGAGCCACATTTGAGCTCACGAACGATGCATTCGAAATGACACAACACATTTGCGAGAACCCAAACCACAAATGACATCCTAAGCCGCATCTGATGAGCCGTATCTTCTGAGCCGCATCTTCCAAGCCGCATCTATCGAGCCGCATCTACCAGAGCACGCCACATTTGACTGGTAAAATATTTTTTCATTATTGAATTGTAATCTAGATCTGATGTGACCATGACCAATTTTTCTTTTTGATGGGATTAAAATGAACCAACCCTAGGGTAGACATTTAATTCAGAATTTACCAATCCTAGGATACTCACCACATCTTCTTTCTTTTTATTTTATTTTTAAATAAACCCCATGACTGTGGTGAAGCAATATCTTCACTTAGAGTAATTTTTTTTTTCATTTGGGTTTAAAACTGAACAACTTGTCTACTATGATTGATTGGGTAATAGGTATATGCTCTCCCCTTTACTAGGTGACCAAAAAACCAGACTTACCCATTTATCTTTATGCATTTTTAATGCTTTATTAAATCCTTTAGAAGGTTTGTCGTAGTGGCAAAAAGTACTCATGCTACGGGAATGACCTAAGTGGGAACAACCAAATCCAGGTTTTCCAACCCACTATAATCAAAAGTGAATTTTGGGGAAACCCATATTCAATGGCAGTAGGCAAGATAACCATCCCCAAAATCTTTGTTTTAAAGATTGGGAGGTCTCTTGAGGGAGTTTATCTATTGCCACGCCGAATGGAAACCTTAACTAAAAATCATAGTGTAGAGGCCAGCCGTGTCAGTATCTAGACATTGTTTCAATCACAGTGTAAGGGGAGGGAAGAATCTCCCCCCGAGACACTCACCATATAATTGCCACAGACTATTTGCTCAGGGGATTTGGTATCCACTTCCATCACCTTGAGTACGCACTTGGAAAAGACAAAAAAATGGGTGCCCTCTAGGGGGTGACATGGATGTGTGAGTCGATGTGATTTTAAGATGTGGGCTATGATTGCTATGATGACCCTTTGACTATTAAGAGTGAGTTTGCTTGAATTTTTTTCAATTTCTATGTGTTTTCCAACTGTTTTCAAACAAACTTCAACAAACTGAACTTCAGCAATCTAGGTCCAAGCTTGTCAAATCTAGAAACCTGTTTTCATTTCTCCAAAAATTTGTTTCATGCACTGCAAGTGCTTTGTCAAACCACAATCACAATATTTTTGAGCAACAATCGCTCTGCTAGGTCACATTTTCCAATCCTAGAACCGCAATCAATTGTCATTCAATGCATTTGACTGATCAAACGACTCATTTGCAATATTGAACCACAATTTCTCACCACTAAGCCGCAATCGCCCTTGATAATGCTGCAATTCGCTGTCACTCAATGCATTTTCCTAGTCATGTGACACAGCCGTCATATTGCATCGCACTTGCATATCCTGAGCCACATTTGACCTATTTTACCCTTGTACCGTTGCCTTATATAGGCCAAAAATAAGGCAACGGTACAAGGGTAAAAACTATTTTAGCATTGTAAAAGGTGGTGAATGATATTTTATGAGAAAAAAAGTGAAAACATTATGTTCAAAATGGGAAAAAACCCTAGAGTTTTCCATGGAAATTTTGGATTCTAACAATGGCTCCTATTGGGGATGAGTGATTTCACAAAGCACTACAAGAATCCAGCATGCAATTGGTAGAGCAAACCAAGACATGAAAGGACATGAAAAATGGAGGGAATGGAAGATGGAGGAAAAGAAGAGATGAAGAATATGGAAAATGAAAGATGGAGCATGGAGGGTGAAGATGAAAATTACCCTACACTACTGTACATGGAAAGAAAGCAATGCTTTCAGAAAGGGAATTCCTGAGAATGTCCATGTATTGGCAAACTCAGACCCTTCAAAAATTCCTAAAACTACTATACATGGAAAAGAATTTTTAAAGAGGTTATTGTAGAATTTTACATGCACTGGCAATCCTTAACCCTCTATTCTTCCTCATGGGGCAAAATCAGCAAAATCTGATTTGCACGAGAAAATGAAGATAGCTATGCTCAAAATTTCAAGATGCGGCAAGAACAAAAATTGAAGTGCTCTGAGTCTAGTTTCTAAGATACTATTTTTTTTTGAAATTAATGAATATTAAGGATCTCAAAAAGGGGGGGGGGGGAAATAGGTCATGTTTTTATCAAAAAAAATAGCAAAGCACCTGAGGGCTCCCACATTTTTGACTAACTTTTTTTTAGAATTTCAAAAATCCCAACAGTGAGAAATTAGCCAACACCATTTAGTTTATCCTCCTTTTGGATAATTTTTTTAATGAATATATAATATTTTATGAATTTTCAAAGTGGACACATCCTGAAAAGCTGAAATTTGAGTGTGCTCCACACCAATTTTTTTGCAAACTAATCAAAAATTAATTTTTATTTTTTTCATCATCTACAGAATGGAGTCTAGTTTTAAAAAATGTAATTTTTTTCACGTTCCGATGAACGTGTAAAAATTTATCCTAAACCTAGCACATGTTGGTTTTTGACAAAAAATGAAGGCACTTAAAATAGAAGCCATGGATCAAAACCTTAACTAAATCAAAATTAAAAAATAATTATATATTTAGATAGCTAAGAGAGAGGTTAAGTTTATCACATTTTTTTATAAACTTGCATTGAAAGACATACAAATGAGACCGGGAGCACAGATGAAAATAAGATTGCATAGTTTATGACCGTAGATGGATAGTTGAGGTTTTACCTTTCATAACTTCTCTAACTCATTACCGTTATTGGATAACTCTTTATCCCTCTGAAGTCTCTATCTCTCAGGTCTCACTCCCTCCCACATGACCTAGACTACTCTCTTAGTCCAATCCCCTCTCTCAGGTCTCTTTCCCTCCCACATAAGTACCTAAATAAATCTATCTCACTCCAACCCCCTTTCTCACTTTCCCTCTTTGGTCTTTTTATCTTTCTCACTCCATCTCCCTCTCTTAGGTTTTTATCTTTCTCTCAAGTCTATCTCCCTCAAGTCTCTCCCTCCTACCCCCTCTCCAACTCTTAGGTATGTCACTCACTCACTCCCTATATCTCTCTCCCATTCCCTCTCTCTCACTCACTCTATCTCTCTCCCTCTCTCTCACTCTCTCTCGGGTATCTCCATCCCCCCTCTCTCTCTCTCTCTCACACACACATTCCCTCTCTCTCTCCCACTCCCTCTCTCTCACTCTCTCCCACTCTGTCTCTCTCCCTCCCACCCCTTTTCCCTCTCTCTCTCTTAAGTATCTTCATCCTACTCCCTCTCCCTCTCTCTCTCTTTGTCTTGAGTCTCCCCCTCATACCCCCTCTCCCTCTCATAATAACTCCCTCTATCTCTCTTCCACTCCCTCCCTATCTCACTCCCTCTATCTATCTTCATCCTCTCCATCTCTCAAGTATCTCCCTCCACCACCTCTCCTCTCTCTCTCAATTCCCTCTCTCTCTTAGGTCCTTTATCTCTCTCCACTCTCTCTCCTCTCTCTCTCTCTCTCTCAAGTCTCTCCCCCTCCCACCCACTCTCCCTCCCTCTTTGTCTCAAGTCTCTCCCTTCTATCCCCTCTCCTCTCAGGCCTCTCTTTGTCTCTCTCACTCCCTCTATCTCTCTCCCACATCCTCTCTCTTTCTCTCACTCCCTCTATCTTTCTCCCTCTCTCTCTCCCTCTCTCAGATATCTCCCTTCCACCCCCTCCCACTCTCTCTCTCTCCCTCTATCTGATGTATCTCCCCCCATGGTGCAGGAGCACCTATTTGATTTCTTGCCTCCATGAGGCCATTTGTAAATAGTTTCTCTATTTAATGTATTGGGTCTTATAATAAGGTTTATCAAATCATTTTAGAGGTTTTTGAGTCTTAGGAAGTCATAGTTGAAGTCATTTTTAAAATAATGTTTGAAGTTGTTCCATATTGTAAAAATTGCAAAAGTTGCTCAAGAAAGTTGTCAAGCAACTTGTCAAAAGTGTCATTAAGGTGTTTTGTCAACAAACTAACTAAAATGTGGTTGAAAATAGTTTGTTTTGGTTGTAAATGTATAATTACACCCTCCAAAACTCGAATTGGGGAGGTTGGAGACATTATTTGTGAAGTTTGATGAATGGCAACCTCAAGTTTGGTGTGCATTTTCTGATTTTTACATTATTTCTAGGTTGAAGTTGTGATTTGTAAGGCCTGTTATGCACTCAAATAATGGAGTATCATATATTTATGGAAATATCTCTATTTCTAGTTTCCAATTCTTTTTGTCTCATTTAATTTTATTGAGTTTTGTGGAAGATATGATTATTTTGGTGAGACTGCCTATTTTAACAATATTGTGCAGAATTTACAGTTTGAAAAAATATGATGGTACGAATTGGAAGGTCTATATTTTTGATCTGAAAATAAAATTTTTATGTTTATATATGATTCTAATTTCATTTTCTTCAATTCTCATCAAATTTCATTAAGATTTGAATAAGTTATGATCATTTTAGTGAGGGCAGGTTAGAACCATGTCTAGGGTTTGCAGTTTTGGGAAAAATGAAATAACTTCTTTTGGGATACCATGGTTATGTTTCCAATGTGACATAGAATGAATAATAGCATGTGTTATAAAAATATTTATTTGGATTATTGTTGAAGGATTGTGAGATATGTTGTTGAATCCTCCTAACTCTGCATCAGATTGATATCAGAGCCCAGAAGGTCTGGGCTAGTAAGTTGGTTTGTGGTATGTGGTGTTGTGTTGGTTGGTTGTAGGTTATGTGAGAACCTGATTGCTGCCATTGATAAGGCAGAGAGAAAAGTGATTTGTGAGCAAGGAGATACTTGCTGAGACCATCTATAAAAGATGGAGAACTTGAGAAGGAATTTGCAGGCAGAGGAGGAGAGAAAGAAGAGAAAAATACAAGCAAAGATGGATAGGGAAATTGCTGAGTTGAAGCAAGAAATGAAGAGGTTGGATAAAGAGTTCCAAGAATCTATGAAGAGGATAGAAAAAATGATGAAACAAGAGACAAGTTGGAATTTGAAATTGAAAAGGAAGATGGTTTGGCCTGTAAAGAAGATTGTGAAAAGAAGAAGAAATGAGAAGATGAAAGAGGAAGAAGAAGCATATGAAGATGCACATGAAGAATTCCTAGATGAAGACAAAGATGTTCCTAAGCATGAATATGAAGAATTTAAAGTTATTGAAGAAATTACAAGGCAAGAAGGTGAATGTATCATTGAGATAAGAAACCTGATTTTAGGACTTGAAGACGTTGAGTTGATTAAGGGAATGATCATGGATGAATTGGTCATAGAGGTTTGCAAAGGATTGATGAATGATGGAGGTATTATGGTAGAAAGTTTGTTTCATTTCATTATGTTACTAATGCTTTGGACAAAGAATAATTTTCAGGTTGAAAATACAAAGGACAAAGTGAAAAGGAATTGGATGATCAAGAAGAATACAATTCAAAGGGGCTTGAATTCTTTTGCCCTCGGGAGTTTGGTGCAGGAGCACCTATTTGATTTCTTGCCTCCATGAGGCCATTTGTAAATAGTTGCTCTATTTTGTGTATTGGGTATTATAATAAGGTTTATAAAACCATTTTATAGGTGTTTGAGTCTTAGGAAGTAATATTTTAAGTCATTTGTCAAATAATGTTTAAAGTTGTTCCATATTGTAAAAATTGTAAAAGTTGCTCAAGAAAGTTGTCAAGCAACTTGTCAAAAGTGTCATTAAGGTGTTTTGTCAACAAACTAACTAAAAGGTGGTTGAAAATAGTTGGTTTTGGTTGTAAATGTATAATTACACCCTCCAAAACTCGAATGGGGAGGTTGGAGACATTATTTGTGAAGTTTGATGAATGGCAACCTCAAGTTTGGTGTGCATTTTATGATTTCTACATTGTTTCCAGGTTGAAGTTGTGGTTTTTACGGCCTGGTATGCAATAAAATAATGGAGTATCATATATTTATGGAAATATCTCTATTTCTAGTTTCCAATTCTTTTTGTCTCATTCATTTTTATTGAGTTTTGTGGGAGATATGATTATTTTGGTGAGATTGCCTATTTTAACAATATTGTGCAGAATTTACAGTCTGAAAGAATGTGATGGTACGGATTTTAAAGTATATATTTTGGGTCTGAAACCAGGTTTATTTTATTCCTATATTAATATACTTTCATTTTCTTCAAGTCTCATCAAATTTCATTAAGATTTGAATAAGTTATGATCATTTTAGTGAGGGCAGGTTTGAACCCTGTCTAGGGTTTGCAATTTTGGGGAAAATGAAATAACTTCTTTTGGGCTACCATGGTTATGTTTCCAATGTGACATAGAATGAATAATAGAATGTGTTATACAAAGATTGATTTGGATTAATTTTGAAGGATTGTGAGATATGTTGTTG